>JAPYZO010012064.1:0-10710 GCA_030522905.1 Torymus flavipes
TATCCCTTCGCAACAGCATAATCAGAACGAGCTAACAAATAAAGCACCACGTGTCTGTAATTTGCATTTGTTCGACTGCATTCTACGACAACGTCAGCCAGCCTCATTAGCATGAAATGCTGCAGAAATATAGGACAAGGGATGCGCATAGTCATCGGCTGAATGACGCTGAAGGCTTTATGCGCAGTGTAAAGAGAGCTTATACCTGAGGACCAAAGTGATAGTACACCGAAATCGTGTACCCTTTATAATTTGTACGACGCTAGCGTGTGTACAAGCTCTTTGTTGTTGGTGAGTCATAATTTTGCCTACGATGTAGTTTGCTTTAACGTTTATGACGAATGCGTTGAATAGTTAATTTATTACATAATAGTAATAATTATTTGAAAGTGCGGGTTCTACACGAAGATTTCATTTAATAAAATTATTATAAAAATTGTTTTAAAAATAGTGGTAGTATTTCTAAGATTGAGTTTCAGTATATCTCAAAGCTTCTAAGAATCGTCTCTCCTTGTAGAAAAAATATTACTTTATCCTTTTTTTTTATTCTGAAAGCTTGTTGATCAACAGTATGTAATAATTAATGTATCGCGTTTCACTTCGTAGAACTGCTTTGAAGGATACCAAATGCCGATCCTATCAGTATTCACCGAACTGTTTTCCCCGAAAATATCGATTCTACGTCACTATATACCGCCTCGGGAATTCCCTTAAAAATTATCTTGTATCACTTTATAATCATAAAAACTAAATTTTCAACTTTCATTTCTTCAAAGACGCTACTCTTATATATTGCCCCGAGGCAAATATAAAACTGTCAAGCGGCTTCCGAAGCTAAAGAGCGAACACACACACGTCATATACAGTACAGACGTTGATGTAAGCTCCGTGTACGCGCACCGTAGAGGAAAAACATCGCCGGTAATTGCGGCTAAAGGCGAGCTCGTTCCTTTAGACCTTTGCCATGCAAATGCTGCAGATTCGATTGCGAGTATAGGTGGATACACGAGCGGAATTTTATAAAAGTGCAGGCGCTCCGGGGTAGATACGTGGTTATATGGAATGTAGCGGATGAAATTGCGAGTTGAGAGGGAATAATGAATGGCGCGGAGCCGAGGCATCGTTCTGCGGTTTTGTCTCGAATGAAGGTGTTAATATGCTGATTGATTGGGTTGCATTTTCAATCTTGATGTCGAGCAGCGTTATGTTTCACATCACGTTATTGAATGTTAGTGCGGAGAAAATTATAGCTTTATGATGTAATATATACGTATGGAATGTGGATATTTACGGTTTATTCGAGTATTCGTAGAAATGTTTTTCAAATTCATATCCTTCTATTATTATATTTGAAGGTTCTTGCTTTTTGGCAAGCGTCTGAAAGGAAGCGATGGAATATATAGGTTCTGCGCGTCTGCGTTCTAACATATTAGTCAGTCTTAAGTCATTGAAAAGGCATATTTAGTATTATGTAACGTTTTAAAAATAACTATTGAATGCCATGAAAGGAAAACAATAATAAACAATATACAGTTCTAAAATTTATGTTTTAACAGATATATTGATGAGTTTTGATTAATGTCTGCTCGCTACATTGTAACTGACAACCAAAGGTTTCTTTTATTCTCTGCTATTCTTCTTTTATTTTAATAGCATTTGTACTGACTGACAGGTAAGTTATTTTGTTATGCCATACTTTCTCTATAATCTTATTCTTAATTGTATTCAATTAACTGCATAAAAATACTTACAAACAAATTCAATTCTATTATATTTTATTTAATTTCATTATTATTGCACAAAATGTAAATACATTCATTATATTTTTTTATTTATCTATAAATTAATCAAACCAAGTCAGATCACAACCATATCTTACAAATGCAAATTTCGTCAAATGAATCTTTTATTCGTCATACAACATCAGGTTTGAGTACTGATTGCTAAATAATTCGAAATTCTCGAAGAAAGTGAACCACGCTCAACTGTGAACCCGGCAGAATTGGCTATTGAGGTATAATTCACGAGATCCCGCCGCCAGAATTTCAGTCTGGCTGAAAGAAAAGTAAATGAGAACGCAGGCGCGCGCGCGCGAGGTAAAAGGCGCTATACCTGAATTTATATTTCAGCATGCTCCAGACGCTGTATTTGCTTGTCTCGTCGTTGCGGCACGTAGTAGACCGAATTGGCCGATTGCATGCTGCACGTCGCTTTTGAAATTTTCAACAGCCATATCGTTTATTATGGATCATCGCTCGAGGTTTGCAAAGAAAAGGGCGCTTGTCTTACAAATAAATTGCGTTATATATTTAAAAGTGCAGCATTTTCCATTAACTCTCGTAAATTGATTAGGCGGCGATTCATGAAATATGGAGAAGCGAATGCGCTGTCGTACATTAAGTACACGAGAGAGCTCAACTTTGACGAGTACATTGTAGACTATGCATAATTGAAAAGCAAACATGCGTTGCACGCTCGCACGCTTAAGGGTTATAAGGAGTAGCACGACACGTATACACTAAGAATACAAATATGATATAATATATTCGCATATAAGATAATATTCCAAGGAACGTCATGTAACACCAAATATTTTAAGAACAAATTCCGCTTTACTCTCGTGCTAACAGCTTCTTAGAAATTCGCGCAATAATAATAAACAAAGCCGTTACAAAGAAAATTGCTATACTAAATTCTATTTCAGGAGCATAGGTAAGTACGCTGTCATTTTATTAAAAGTTTCATGCACCTACTTATACACAGCCATGAAAAATCTCCGCCTACATTTTTTAATTTTACATCCTGCACAGCGTAATTTTCATCAGATATTCACGGAGCGCCGGGAGAGTGAGAGCGCGCGAGCAGCGAGGCATCATCCAATAGCCTCGCCTTCTTAAAGAGGTGCTCTCCAACCATGGCAGCTCTGACAGTGTATATATACGAGAACGAGAGAGAGCTCGTGTGCATGTATATATGCAGACGGGCGTGTGGCACGTCGACGGCGATGCCACTTCGCTTCTCGTTACTCGCACCTGCGCGCGACAAGCGGGTAATCGCGCGTGCGCGCAAGTCTCTTACAAGTGCACGGTGCCTGCTAACGAAGAGCGACGAGGATTTAATAAATAAATCAGAATTTGCAAAGCGATAATGTCGCGTGGCGCGGGAGCTGCGATTGATAGGGAAATTATGTGAGGAATTGTGTCAATTGCAGGAGGAGATCGTTGAATCTTTGTAAAACAGTAGAGGGAATTTGGTTTTCGAAGATTGTTTTGTCATTTTTTGAAAGGGAGGATGATGTTTTTGTGATTGTTCGAATTAGCATGATGATGAAGAAACAATTTTACTGTATAGCGGAAAATAATAGATTGCGAGTTTTCTCGAACCCGATTACTCATATCGAAGATATTACCGATCATGTTATTATCACGCTATATATCTGGTGATAGGAATCATGAGGCGATTGATCGATTATGCATAAGTATGCGAATGAAGCAATCGTGTCGTATCTTTTTATCAAGAATGCACGTATCGAACAAAGTGCAAATTGGCTGCAATAATTAAGTGGATTGTATAGGTTGCGAAGAAAGAAATTCTATAATATAATTGTTGTATAACAAGCTAATTAGAGACTGTATCGAAATGGTAATATTATAGTTTTTATAAATTTTAAATCTGTAAGCAGTAGTAAAATAATGTCTATGAGGAATGAAGACCGATTATATTTAGATTCATTTGTTATATTATAAGAGAAGCTAGAATCAATTTAGTGACTTTTTCGATTTCTATGAAATAACAACAAATATTTGATGTCAGGATCTTTGTTGAAAAAAGAAACTTAAATAAAGATGAAATTGAATTTTCCTGTATTTTATTTTTCAATGATTATGAAATATAATACTGTTCAAAGAATACCCCTTAAGACTCATGAAACGAGGAAATCACTATAAGCATGAAAGAAAAATAAAAATACAATTTACTTTTCTTAAATAAATTACGAGAATGCTAAAAAAACAACTTTTAATTTTCAATGTAGTCATAAAAAACCGCACACTTTTTGTCATCAAAACACATAAATTGAAGTGAGATTTTCGCAAAAGTGAAGGTATGTTTATTCGCAGCCAGCGCTATTATTCGTGGCTCACGAACACAGTGGAATTCTTCACGAGTGCGTACTCTACAGATGTTGCATGTCGCTTTGGTAAAACCTGCGCAGCATGTAGCGAAAGCACAACGAAGACATACGGAAGATAAAGCACCTTGCAGCGAGCACACTTCATTCTTGCATAACGGAATAACATCTCATCGGCGCACCGCAATTCCGCGTCTTTCTTCTCTGTTTTCAAATTCAAGGATTTCAACCAAGGATTTCAAATATTTATTTAAAAACTGGAACAATATGTTGTATAAAATTATTCTTCCAATTAGACAGAACAAAAATGGAAAACATTTTATTAAACTCAATTCTTGCCTGTTGAGACACTTCGATTATCATCATTCCGGCCAATAACACCCGACATTTTGCAAAAACTTGTCGAACATTCTAACAATAGATTGATCAATACCACGCACCTCGCTCCAGCATTCCTCTCCCGGTCGCGCACCGAGAGAGAATTTACCTTCTCATCACCCCGCGCCATCAAACTCCATTTCCAAACTTCGATAACCCGAACTTGCACTCATAACAGAATCAGCCCTCGAACTTCGCGTCCCATCACACAAAGTCACGCACCTAATTCATCTCCATGATCGTCTCTCCCTCTCTCTCTCTCTCGCACATACTCCTCATTCCCCTTCTCACCCTCCCATCCCCCTACATCTACCCCCACTCGTGCGTGCGCGCGACAGTCACCTTTCTCACCCCCCACGCCTGCAAATGACGTAATTCGCTAGAAAGAGGAGGAAGGGGAGTAAGAAAAGGGGTGGGGTAAGCGCATCCCGGGCACGATGGGGGAGATAGAGCAGGCGCAACACGCGGGAGAAAGCGAGAGCGAACGCGGAGGGGTGGCGCGCAGTACAGAACAGGATGTTGCTGCGCGATGCCAGTGTCGCTGGTCATTAGTGCCACTGGGACACGGAAGCGAATCGCCCGTCGACAACGCGCCCGCGGTATGGCCCAGATTGGGCAGCAGATGCACGTGTGTGTCGGCTGGCGAGCTCGGTTCTTTGATTGCGGAGGGGCGCGAGCTGGTGGAATTTCGTGGCTCTCCCTTTGCGGATGATTTAAGGGCGGTAGAGCGAGCTTTTGTATGGATAGGTTTCGTTTGAATGTATGCTGCGTTTTTTATGAAATTGCAATGTCGATAATATTATAGCATTAAAATTTATAAGGTAATAAATGTAATTGAATTATAAAGTGGTACTTTGTAGCTTTTACGGAACTTTTCAATTTAACGAATCTTTTATTGCTCTGTAATGCTGTACTAATCATTACTTCAGGCGTAATTCGTAATTTTGCCCTTTATAATTAATGCAGCAGTAGAGAGAAGGTTTCGAACCTCCAGAGTCATAGCGAGTTAAACACATTATGAAAAGTTCAAAATTCTGCATACAGGTGTTATCGTTGCTATATACCTATGTCCATCAGTGATATCAGTATTTGAAAAAAGGGATTTTTAACCTGAGATCTTAAATTCCTACTGATATAAGATATAGGTAGCTGCTTTTAATATCATTGCATTATTGCTTTCAAAAATATACGTAACTATTCAGATTGAACTGTGTTGATATTTCACAGGGAATCATTAGAATACTATACAAGCTGATGATGTTTCGATAGGTATCGTGTAATACTAATTTAATAAGTGCCATGGAAATGTTCTGTTGTTATTAACTCAAATAAATTCGAAAATTGTACTTACTACGAATGGAAAACATAAACTAAAAAGCAAAAACAAAAAAAAAAAATGAGTGAAATTAATTCAAATATACGTATTTCAAAGTATGTAAGAATAAAATATATACGAGGCACTTTACTTAAGAACGTTCTTTAACTTTAGAACACTAGGAAGCTTTTGATTATTTTTATAATTTTACAACAATTATTATGCACTCGAGAAGAATTTACAAAACGCTTTGACAAAATAAAAAACTCACTTAGGAAAATGTTGAAAAAAAATACATAATTTCATTTTACAAAGTTCCTCCGAGCGAGAGAAGCGACAATGCCATTGTCAGCGGTTTTTTTATTGCCACCCGTGTGCTCGCGCACCCCCGTTCCTTTTACAGCCCGATAAAACTTTACAAAGTAAAAATGGGTCAAATAAAATCGTCTTCTTCTTCTCCTTCTTCTCCTCGGGCTCCTTCCACCCAGATATATATCTCCGTACCCAGTTTTCGCACTCTCTGTCTCTCCTTTTTCACTTACCTTCCTCTCTCTCTCCTACGCGCGAGCGCCACAGTACCTTATTCAGTCGCTCTCCTCCGTAAACTCAATTATCGTTTCCCCATCGTGGAGCTTTGCGTCTCTTCATTGTCTCTTATTCACATTTACCGTCTTATATAGTCGAGCCATCTTTTCGTCCCAGTCTTTCCCCTACCTGCTCTCGTTATCGCGCGCGCGCGTTCGTGCTACTGCGCGTGTAAAATAATTTTAAAATCCACCGCGCGAGAGAGAAAGAGAGGAGGAGAAAACTCGATCTACGAGTCCAACCCACATTGTTCGCGCGATTTTTATTTTAATTTTTATTGTCATTCTTTTTATATACGCGAGCGGCGCGCGTGTATTACACGGCTATAGAGCGCTTTTGTCAGCGGCCTTTGTTTGGCATGACATACACGAGAGCGCTACACTATAGTGCTCTTCGGTTTCTATCGACACTTTTTTTTTCGCGGGTTATATTTGTACGAGCGGGCGACGCGTTGGATACATGTACATGTATATACATGGAGGAGGTTCGAATTGAATTCGGCCAAATTGGAGCGAGTTATTGGCGTTTTTATGATTTGTAGTATTAAAACAATTTGCATCTTTTTATGAGCGTGGCGTATAGTTGCGTGTTTTTTTTTCATTGGAATGAATTCGTTGATGCTGAATATTCAACTGTTTCATGGTGGCTGGAATTTATCAATTTCATTTTCATATATGAAAACTTGAAAGTTATAATTACAATAATTTTGAGAAAAAATATTATATCTCAAAATATGAATAAAAACTTATGTATAATTACTAATTAATATAAATAAGTTTGGAATTGATTGTAATTTTCTTCATTTAAAATTCACCACATTCAATAAAAATACTGATTAGTTTAAACCATCAAAATTTTCAATAAGAAACGTCATTACTACACAATAAGTATACGTAACGCGCGGTTCGCCTGCTAATGCGCAAAAAGGCCGAAAAGCACGCGATACCCATATGCGTATACGCGTGCGAGGAAAGTAAACATACGTAGAGCGGTGCGCCGTTTCATTTTCGACAAAACACATTTTACGCACGGCCGCAATTGCTCAAAAGCAGTCGAGTGACAATGCGGGCGTGCATTTCGTCACTCTCTCTCTCTCTCTCTCTCTGCTAAATTTCATCAGAAAAGTCGTCTCCCCGTTGGCTCGGTTTGTGAGCGCGCTGTGCCGAAACGAATTCTCGCGCGAGTGTAAATGCGAACGGCTTTCACTGAACGATTTATACTTGTGTTCTTTTCGTCGTCGAGTGTATAAATTTATTACAATGTTGAGGCTGCGGTGGGTGTCTGGCTGCAGATATTACGTCGTTATAATGATATTCGAGTTGAGAGAATGATTACATTTCCTGGTTAGAGGTGTCTTGTAGTGTTTGGATGCGTCAAATTTACCAAATGTTTCTTGCATAATAGACTAATGAATGAATGAATCCTTAATAAATACGGAATTACAATACAGTATTATTCTGGTAACTCGGCTAATCGAAGCATCGGTTCAAGAGATGTATTATTCAGTCTAATTACACATTCCCTTCTAAAATACAAATCATAAATAAATAGGTATCTTATTCTTAGTGAAATTTGAAAATAGAATAAGAATATCACAATTACAATAAATAAAACTTTCACAACTGCTTTGCGCCCTTTTCTCGAATCACTCTAAAATCTAAAAATTATCTCAAAGAATCCTACCTCAAACCTCATCATCTATCTCATAACTTTTCCATTCTTTCAAAACCCCAAACCTCATCTCTCCTACCTTACTCACTCTTACCCATCTTATAATTCGGAACTTTTCGATTTCGAAACCTGGATCGACCCGCGTCTTCACGCGCATACGTATATATGTATCGGGTCAAGGCTCCATCTCTTTCTCTCTCTCCTTCCACACAATATACACGAGCACGGCCGCTAATCCGTAATTCATGCCTCGTACAGAGCGAGCCGTGCGCGCGGCCTCGCCGTCCGTCGCAACAGGACGAGTCTCGTGGAGAGCAGCAGCACAGCTCGCCGATCAATCGATCGCTCGAGCGATTTGCATGAATTTGTAAGTGGCAGCGGGACTTGTACAGCCGAGTTGTCACGCGCGGATGGTTGGATGCGAGGGAGGGAAGGATTGATTGGATGTTGACGCTCGACGCGGCGAGCTCGGATTTTCGGAGAGAGTGGGAGAGAGGGATTTTGTGTCGTGATTTTTGCTTCCTGGGGGAAGCTTTGGAACGGTGAAAAAACTTTCGTGACGAAAAATGTCCAAATAGATGTTTTAATTAAAGGAAATTTGTCAAATTTGTGATAATTTTTATGGAAAAAGTTGAAATTTCTTTGATTTTGGGAGTAAAAACACTGTCCACTTGTAGAACCTCTGAAAATTCAATTTATTGATAAGTGACAAATGTTCACTTCCAAAATAAGTGACATTTTCACTTATTTGAACTTAGAGAACATATTATTTTTATTGATGTTGACTTAAAGTAATAATGTTTGATTTTCCAACCAAATCAATTAAAACAAAACCTTCAGTATGATTTCATTTTAATTATATTTTAAATGATGTCTATCAAATAATTTTTCAAAGCATTAAAAGGGTCATTTATTAATCTATTTTGATTTAAGTATTCCCTCCTTAAAAAATGATGGCCGGATGTTGTGAAGCATTTAAAGAATGATCTTATTGGTTTGTAAGGAATAGGCGCGAAGATTCGCTACTTCCGCTACATTTGAATTTCAGAAAATGAATTTTTTATTCGTGATTAAAGTTTTAAAACTAAATAATAAAAATAAAAATGCAGGATAAAAAAATTAATTCTTTCATGCTTTCATAAATTATCTGATCATCCTATCATTCAAACTAATTAAAGTAAAATCATGATAAAAAAAAATTCTTAACCTCAAAAACAAAATAGTACGCGCGGAGCGTGTTTGATTTTGCTAGTTAGTTGTAAACAATTGAAAATGAATAATTCAATTTAAAAAATTAAAATGTAGCGGAAGTAGCTAATTTTTGTGCCTATTCCTTACGAACCAATTAACATCAATCTATAAAGGCTTCACAACATCCGGCCATCACTTTTTTAAGAGAGGAAATAGACCCTTGGCTGAGAAATCAAGGAGCGCGGTAGCACTCCGAAGGCAAGTAACATCAAAAGTTACTCCAGACTTTTCAAGGGTCGACGAAATCATACAGAAGAAGGGTCAGCCCTTGGAGGACATAAAGGTCAGAGAGCATCAATGAGGTTCCCAACAACAAACAATTCTGAGAATAAATTAGCCTACGAAAGTGATGTTCTGAGATCCCATTAGCGGGTGAGGTCGGTGGAGTAAAAAATTCAAAAAATCCATTAGGTCAATTCGGAAATATCTAATTCTAACGAGTTTCAGCCCGAGAACCGGTCTAGCATAGCTACGCAAAGAGGGGAGGCCGATGCTTTGTTCTTTTCGGGGCCTACAGTATACTCCCGGAGAGGGTCACGTGATGTGAAAGAAAGGGGAGGCGTCCGACCAATAGCGTCTCTCCAAAGGGGACCCTTCAACGTCCTGCGTGAATCCACGCTGAGTTCAAGAAGGGGTCCAGACAGCCAGCTCAGTTGTAATAGAGCAGGCGTCAAAAGCACGTCTCTTTACACATTAATAAATTTAAGGTCAACTCGGTGACCATTGCAGAAGCGGCATTCTGCTCATAGAACATGCCTCAAGTCATAACAAGGGATACGATTCCATTACTGAGACACTGAGAAAAAACAGACTCGCCCCTTTATTTGAGACAGCTGATAGCCCAACCTAGAACAATAGCCGACCCTTTTTGGCGCCACTGTCACACTAGTACCGTGTCGCAACTCTCAACACTCTCTTAATTTCTCGAAGTAGTGGTACTTACGGTGCTTACAGTGTAGATGGTGATTTGAATAGACGATCTTTCTCGGGCTCCGTACAAAGAAAAGTTTGTGACAAGTGAATCAGGGTACAAGAAGAGGATACGCAAATTCGTGTGACGTCATTTTTGGCGCTCAGGCTTTGATGCAAACCAAATGTCAAGAATATTGAAGATGTTGGTCCATGTGATTTTACTACTGACTATGGTGAGTGTTTTACAAAGTATATACATATATAATGGGATGTGATTTCTCTAGTCAAATATCAAAACAAAACAAATAACACAGCGAGAGCGTGAGATAAAAAAATGATATGATGATTGTATGCAAAAATCTAAAGTTTAAAAATGTTTGTCCGATTCAATGTGCGTAAAGTGTGACTTTACGCCTTTTGAAAATTTTTAAAATCACTTTTCCAGGGCTCATATGTACACTAAAATTGG
>JAPYZO010012066.1:0-12402 GCA_030522905.1 Torymus flavipes
GAGAGAGAGAGAGAGAGAGTAAGCTCTTTGACTGCAGCTTGTCGCGGCGAGTTTCCGCGCGCTAATGTTTGAATTTCCGGTTGTGAATGCAGCTCGTACGCGCGCGCGCAAGCGAGGAGAGAGAGAGAGAGAGAGAGAGAGAGAGAGAGAGAGAGAGAGAGAGAGGTTGGAGCGAGCGAACGAGCTGCTGCTGGTTGTGTTCTTGCAAGCAGACGAGCTTGTTTGTGTGTGGTTTCTTGCGACACGCTTGCTTGCTTACTTGTGTGCTTGCACTGCCTGGTTGCTTGTTTGTAACGAGATGAGGTTTGGATTTTTGGCGTAAAGGTGTTTAATTTTCAAGTGTGGGGATATAGGACTACAGGGTTGAAGAAAATCGTTAGGATGATGCTGTTTTGCGGTACAGAAGGGTATTGTGCTACAGTAGTTTACGTTGATATTTGTCTCGCTCTCTTTTCTTGTTGAAGGAACTGTGTTCCTTCCGTTACTAGATCACGTCAGTATCCGGTGATATGTTAGATGAATGGTACTGGTATTATTCGTCTAGGGTCTTCGAATTTTCTAGTATAATTTATAAAGCGTTTCTTTTTTTATGTTTCTTATAATATATTTTTGCAAACGATCAAAACTAAACAATTTTTCAAATTGAAAATACACCTCTTTTTAGCTTTTAAATTTCTAAGAAATAATGTAAAAGATGAATTATTTTATTTTAGAAAGTTGATAGAAAATGATTTAAAACTGATCACCAAACCTGTTCAAGTGTGGGCCATTAAAAGTTATTCTGATCACTATCGGATGAAAAAGTTTGGACACATGTTATACCAAAATACTTAAATCAGCTTGTCAGTTGATATCAGCCCGTCCACCTATAATTGATGTACTTTGCAATCAAATATAAAAGTAGACATCAATCGGATTTCTTTTGATTTTCATTTGCTTCCTAACGAAGGAAATAAAAGACCGAATGTCGTCAAAGAAAGGCTACTTCCACATACCCACATCCACATTATCCGTACGAGGCATAAAGCTCGAATAGTTGCCGAAGAGGTGCGAAACGCGCTCGATGTCGAACTACTGCTGCTGCCGAACGAGCGCACGTGAATGGAACACGAGTGTGCAATGCATCTATAGAGGCCAAAGGAGCAAGAGAGAGAGAGAGAGGGAAATACTCTCGCGAGTCGAATTCCGCGAGACGCGCGGAATGGGAGCCAGGGCCGACGGGCCGAGACAAATGGTCTCGCATACTTAGCGAGTACTTGACTGTGACAAACTGCTGCATCCAGAGAGCTCGCACCGCGCACGAAGAGAGAAGGGACCAACAATTTGCCCTCGAGAGTCTGACTCTCTCTCTTTCTCGGGTGAGAGCTCGCAAAAATAGGTTCGCATAGTTCGCCGGGAATTGAATTAGAATTTCGTATTTTTTTTCGGGAGGAGAGGAGGAGGAGGGTCAGTTCGAAAGGTTAGAGGATATTGAGACATTTATCAGGGATGAAGAGGGAAGAGGAGATGAAAGGTCCTTTAGTGAGATATTTTTTAGGAGGGCACGTGGATATTGTGAAGGACGATGGGTGAGCGATTATTCGGGACACGTGTAGGCGCTTCTCGTCTTATTGGGAAGGGAGATTGATACGAATTGTCTCGGGACGCGTGTGTGCGTGGTTTTCTTTTTTCTTCAGATGCGAATAAAAAATCGTCGGAATTGAATTATACACGGAAGTGAGTGAGTGCTTTCAATTATTCGCGTTGAAATGATTGTAATCGTTTTTGTTAGGAGTGTCATAGGAATAACAGTTTAATTTAATTAACTCTTACGTATAGAATAAATAGTAAATCAAATTTTGTAGTCTGTTTTGATATTTATGAAAACATCAGAAAAATTATTTTAGAAGAATTCAGTACAAAATTTTTTTCAGCGGTGTTAAAATATTTTTAAAATATGGCTGAAAATTACAAATTTATTTATATAGACAACATCATCCATCTGGATCAGAATTATTCTCGTAATAATTCTCTTTCAAGTTTTTTTATTTACTTATATATTCTTAGTTAGAAATAAAAACAATGGAATAATAAAGAACTTTATTGAGTACTAAATCCTGATGAACAGCCGTCGCACTGATGATACATATAAAGCGTACACCAAAAAACCTACAATTTGTAGATTTTCCAAATTTATTGTAAATAATACTTCATACTCCCGTGCTGATATATCATGTCAACGAAAACAAAAACAAAAACAAACGCTGAAATCAATCAATCTGCTTACATCGACCCCCCCACAACTTCCTAATTATTTCAAATTAATAACTCAGCCGACATTTTCCCTCGGCGAAATTCATCACCGCTGCTCTTCCTCGCGCAAATTAGACGTAAAATTTGTCTTTCTTTCTTCCACCCTCTACCTCCGCCCCTTCCTCTTTCTTCGTCCACACCCACCGCGTATCTTTCGGAACTCGAGAGCAAATGAGAAAAGTGTTTGCATTCCGTGGCAGCCGTTGACGAGAGAGGCTCCCGGCCGACCCCATGAGTTTCTTCCTCCCCCACGTGTACGCTCGAAACAAATCCCAGCAAAAAAACAGAAGAGGGACAGAGCAGCGAAGGGGAGTGAGCGAGCGAAAGAGAGACTTTTAAAAAGCTTCCGCGCGCGAGAGTTTTTTGTTCCTCGCCCGAGTCTTCGCCTCCTCTCTCTGACTCTGTCACGCTTACTTTTTTCTCCCAGGGCTCTTTTTATCGCAGTTCTCCGCGTACGCTAGGAGGAACTTCATTCATCAAGGAGACGTAGGCAGCGGAGAGAACACGTAGTTCTAAAATCGGGAAAGTTTTTTTGGCGAGCGTCATGAATGCAAAAGATGGATTGATTTTTAAATGTTTTTAAGGCTCTTCGAGGGGAGAAGGACATGGGTTTTTGCGATAAGGCTCGGGTTTTCCGCTCTTAAGTAGTCTCTGCAAAAATTATGTTTTCTTGCCGTGGAAATGTTAACAATGTGATTTTATCGATCTTATTTTGTCTTACTTACATTACTTACTCGCTTACTTATTTAATGTAGATGTTTTATGAATTTGAATTAAGAGCAATGGATAAAGTAAACTTTATTCATGTCAATACTTGTTAAGCCAAGTAAAATACATAATTAAGACTTCCCTGCATGATGAAATACATCATACATAATAAGTAATGAGATTAGTGATAAAATATTACAGTCAATATTGTGCATACATAAATATATATTTTGTAGCAGCAACCAATCAACGTCTTTTAAAACTTTATTAATATTGCACATTTTAAAAACAGCCAAACAGCTTTTATTCTTTTATGTAGCCCCAGTATTCGCAATCATTCTTTTCTTTGAAAATATATAAAAGTTGTACACAGACAAAAAGCATTGTCCGTAGTTAAGCCATTTTCAATAATTGAACAGCCATTCATTTACTATTGACGAATACTTTTTCTTCGAAAAAGCATCTATACATCGTTCATGTAACTCATAAATATAAGGAATCCTTCCTCTTTATGCATTAATTAACGGAAATTAATCGAATTGTAGACGTTACACAATTATTATCTACTTCGGCTCTTGCATACCTATATTAAATAGAACTTTGACGCATTTCCTTTACAAATCCCAGATTAATTTATCAAATCCGTAAAAAGTGAACGACTAACGACGTCTTCTGTGAAAGCAGAAAATCCGCTAAATGATAAAAATTATTCCCGAAATCCTCTTCATTTATGTAAACCCAGGCCGGTAACATTGTCCTCATCTCCCTCCGCGTGCCGTGTAAAATGAAAAAGACCGGCGGCGGCTGAATCCCGGTGAATCTGACTTCACTGACACTTTTTTCTTATTCTTGCGCGTAGAAGAAAAAGCAGCAGTCGGTAGGGCGAGAGGAAGAAGAAGAAGAACAAGAGAAGTTGAGACGCTTTAAAAGCTTCTTTCTTATTTAGCTCTGTCATGCTTACTTTTTTTTGTTTACCTCGCGCGTTGTTTCTTCTTTTGTGCAGAGTCTCCCCTCCCCCTGCTGTCTTTCTACTTTTCCTTTTTAATTCCGCCCCCTCGTCTAAAGCGATTAGGAGCTCAACTAATCATCCCGTGGATGGAGGAGGGAGGCGCTGATTTTTTAGGCGCTTGATGAGTTTGGCGGGAAGAATACGGAAAGTGCGACGCTGACGGCGGCTGGGTTTGCCCAGAGTCGTTTGATAAATTGAAAGAGAGGGGTTGTGTCAGGATGGAAATAAGCGAGCTTCTTTTGAGGGACGACTGTTGTTGAAAGAATAAAGTAAACTAAACTAATTTGCAATGTTACACTGTTATTGATTATAATTATAAATTTTCTTTTACGTTTACCGAGAATTCTGAAAAATAAAATTTTAAAATTCACAGTTGCCCATTGCTATCTGTTAACATTGTTGGAACAATTTCAAAAGAAATTTTATTCCAAATAAGGTCAAAAAGTCTTTTCACAATATTTTACAAATATTTTTCCGATATTTAAAAAAATATAGGTTTTTCCATTGTAAAAAATCGTACACTTGGCATCGGAAAAACGTGGAATAATTCAGAAAAGGTAGTTTCAAAATATCCATAGAATCCTGCCGAATAAAAGAAAAATGTGCAAAAACAAATCAACTTTATAATTAATTTCTCCCTACTTTCATCAAAACTCTCTCAATAACAAAAACTATTATCACACATTTCCTTAAAATAAAACGAAAACAACATCTTCTGCAGCTCTTTCAAACGAAGTCAATTCCGATTTAAACTCCGGCACACACCTCGCGGCTCTAAAAATCGCACGGAGAATTAAGCGAACGATAGACGTAGCAGCATCGTGTAGACACGCCGGTGAAACGCGACTTCGCCTCGTCGTCGTATTATTTTTAACGGTCCCGGCGAAAAAGGATTACGTGCCCCGTACTCTTTCACTCGCTCACTAGCAAGAGAAAAAGGGGGGCTCGACTTTCTTCGCGAGACACGTGAAGTCCCGTGGCCTTATACACAAAAAGAGCGCGAGAAAACAAACCCGCGATCGCGCGCACGAAAGAAAGTCAACCCCCGCTCTGTAAGTGATTCGAGTCGAGATCGAGTCGGCCGGTAATTCGCGCGCGTGTGGGAGAATAAAGCGGGAGAGAGAGAGAACGTGGCGTAATAACGGCGTTTCCGGTCTCGCGCGCGCGCGCGGGCACAGGAGCTTTTAAAGGCGATTCCGAGAAATCTCGTTTCGGCCGCGTGTATTGTTGCGCTCTTTCGCTCTCTCCTTTTTTCCCTCCTTCTTCTCTGGTCTAGGTCGTTTTCTCTTTCTTTTTTGTACGCGCGCGCTGTCGGCGGAGCGAATGGACTTGGGAGCAAGACGGTGGTGGTGGTGGTTTTCTTTGCCGGCGGGAGGTTCGTGAATTACTTTAAGCGATTCGCTGATCTCTCGCGATGATAATTGTTGGGAAAAGTCGAGAGTTAAATAATTGCGCAGCAGGCGAGTTTTGTATGTACTTTTTTCGTATGATTGCGGTTCGCTTACTTAGTCGCGCGCGGTATAACTACTGGTGTGTTGTGAAATCGATCGTATATAGTTGAACGAAAGATTTTTTAATCTGCTATTTATGGTGTTAATGTTCGTTAGAGGTGACGTTTTAAATATAGTATTGATTTTCTTCAGGAGTTTTAGATGTGCTTTATAAATAAAGTCGAGATGTAATATCAGCTTTCCTTTGGTTTCTGATACGGAACTGTTATAGAATTGTATAACTGTAAAAATGCTATATTAATAGAAACTTTTTATAAATTTATATAATTGTTTTATAAATATATATTTAAGCTATACCTTGACGTTTATTTATTTTAAAATCACATCTTTCAATATTCATTGCATTTATATACAATTTTACACTGCAACTCACGTTGATTATTATCATCATTGCGTGTTGAATAATTAATTAAATATATTGAGGACACACTTTGTAATATGCATTCACTCGAATATGACATATTTTTCAAACAATAAATATTTACATTCCAGTAAACTCACATAAAATACCACTAGCTGACATATCAAACTCTTTAAATAATCCAACATTTCAACATCAAAAATACTTTCGAATCTGATCAACAAATCTATACCCAACGGAAAGCTACACATTATACCATTCCAAACCTCTCAAATCTCCCCAAAAAGTTGCTTTCCCCGCAAAACCGAAAAAGAAAAAACGACTACCTACACATTTCACATCCTTTTCTCCTCCAGCCTGCATACACTTTTCAAATTTCCCAGCAGCTCTTCGCTCTTATGCACAGGTCGCAGCGCGCGACTCTCTTTTCACTTCGTGCACGCGGCTCTCGATACACTGCACCGGCGTCGTCGCCTCTTCCTTTCACGGCGTCGCCTCGCGTCCCCGCGCGGAACACGCAGAGTTGATATTTAAGCTTTTCATTCCGCACGCGCGCGATGCGCTTTTTGCAGCAGCGGAGATGAAATTTCTATCTCCCTCTCTCTCTCTCTCTGCGCATGTTTGCACTTGACCCGAATCCATGTATTTTGTTGAATTGAAGGTGCGCCGCTAATTCTTCAACTGTGTGTCTGTGTATGTGTAGTGTACACGTTGCCGTAGAAACGTAGAAGCGCGCCTCTTTTTCGTCGGCGTAGTTCAATTTAATTTCACGTGTATATAGTCAGGGGCAGGCATTCATCGCGCGATTCTAAAGGACGTTCGAATGAAGTAGCGCGAGGAAATGCGCGAGAGCGCAGTAGTTACGCGATTTCGAGCAGCAAGTATTTTGTTTTTTTTTTTCAGGATTGCGAAAATGGATAAATCGCAGGAGTTGTTTGATTGGTAGATGAATTGATGCAGTCATTAGATTGATTGGGTGTATAATAAAATTGAAGTTTCCACAAGTTTTATTTCATGCTGCTTTTTTATGAAATTATTCTTTTAATCATCATTTACATGGTGAATATTTGTACGTAGAATTGAATGGACAGTGTACTATTATTTTTGTTTTTAATTTAATTAAAAGTGTAAATGTAATTAAACTCGTTTCATAGGAACGTAATTTCTGTAATTTTTTTTTCTTATTTAAACAATACTTCAAAAGTATTGATAACACGTTACCCCAATACTTTTTTCTGTCTCCAAAACCAATTCATCCACCAAAAGGTCCCATATAACTCCCCACCACGAATAACCCCCCAAAAGAACCAAATAACCTCTCATCATCACCACCGCCGCCGCTACTCTCCTCACACACATCCCTCTAGCCGCTTACGACATTACGAAATTTCTTACCCCCACCGCCACCCTCTCGCTCACACTCCAGACACAGCACCGGCGGTAGCAGCAGCCTCGGCGTCAACCAATCAACGCTAGGTACGCAATATTCACGGAAATTAGGCGCACCCGTGTCAGCAATCCACTACAGGCCTGCCACCAGCCTCCCCCTAAAACAGAAACAGAGACAGCGAGAGAGAGAGAGAGACCCTCCTACGAACCGTGTACACGCCCGCGCTCGCGCTCCTCCTAAACGTCCGTGAAAATTATGTGCGTCTACGGGGCGACGAGGCGAGAGCGACACCTTCGTTAAACCGGCCGCCGACGCTCGATATTCCTAAGACTTGCTCGCTCGCTCGCGCAAACACAAACAGCGGGCGCAAACAGGCGCTGCTGCTGCCGTGTGCCTGTATTTCCACGGGAACGTATAGGCGCGAGGAGAGAGATGCGAAGGAAGCGGATGAGGAGGTAGCGCGAGCTCGAGGCTCATCCTGTGTCTCTGCGTGGGTGCTGCATTATTAAATAAATCCGGTGGGGAGAGAGAGTAGTAGTAGTAGGGTATGTGTGTGGAGAGAGGAGGAGGGAGTGGTATTAATGGGAAACACCTGGGTGATGGGAAGACGGTGTAAATAGTTCTTTATTGAGTGAGGTTTTGAATAATTTGTTCAATTTAGTGAAAAGTTGTGACGACGTCAATGTAGAAGAATAATCGCTTCTGCTATTTGTACGTCAGACTTATGTATACAAAGTATATACATATATAACGGAATATAATTTCTCTAGACAGATGTCAAAGGAAAACAAACATCACAGCGACGTGTTTTGAAACTTATTCTCTGAATCAATGTACTTTACATCTGACGTACGTTTAGCAAGAGCCAAGAATAATTTGTATACAATTTTTAATAAATAACAAGGTAAATTTGTTATGCGTCGAATTTTATAATCACACGCGTAAAAACGTATATCAAATAATCGTAAAAATTGAAATTTTTAAACTTTATTGTATATGAATATTTCTTTAATTAAATTAATACAAATTTTTGATCGAATAACCACAATTAGTTCGATTCCCGAATTCTAATTGGTTATTATGGCAGTTGATGTGATTGTTACAGCGTTACAATGCTTAACAATATTTGATCAATTTTTAATTGCTGTCAAACATTGTTAAATTCATATTTGAAATGTATATATACATCCAATTAATACTTCTTAACAATGTTTACATCCAGCACGTTAATTCTCAAAAATATATACCTCTTATCCGAATGTATTACCATCAGCTATCATATCAATCACCGTCCAAATACATATCCCCGGGGGACCGATTGCCCAACTAATTCTCCAAGACTTTCCTCCACCGAACACGAGCGAGAAAAGAAAAAAATAAAGAAGGAACTCCTCCTCTTTCCCTCTCTTCTAAATATACACCTCGCGACGACTGACCGACTCTCTCTCTCTCTCTCTCTCTCTCTCTCTCTCTCTCTCTCTCTCTCTCTCTCTCTCTCTTGCGCTAATGAACGTTCGCCCCGAAACTTATTATTTATCTCGCTCCCCTCCAGCCCCGCTCTTTCATTAGGACGTAACAAGATAGTCGCCTCTCGTCTCGCCCCGTGTGTCGATCCATCTACGTCAGACTGGAGCACGAGCAAACGGCAACTGATTTACACGGATCTCTTGTAGGCGTCAAACGGTGCGACGACGCGAGCAGTGTGTCTGTGTGGGTAAGCACTGCAGAGGCGCCTTAAATGTACGAGAGACGTAGAGCGTGTGTGTACGCTGCCGTGAGAGGTGGATGTGTAGCTGAGTGGATGGGAATTTCCAAAATGCATGGCTGCTGTGTAAGGCGAAGTTGGCGCGTTTCGTTAAATAAAGGGAGCTGCTGCTCCTGCTCCTGCTGCTTCGTGTTTGACGAAGTTGTTCGCCAAGTTTTGCAGGGTGTTTAGGAAAGTGTGCTTTCGAGTTTGGTAAGAAGTAATAATGTTTTTTCAATTAGGAGTGAGAGGAGGTGGTATAGCCGGGAGGAGAAGAGTCTGTGAAAGTTTGGTGAAAGGGATTTTATTTGCAATAGTGCAATAGGTGAAATCAAATTTATGACAAACATTGATGGATTACATTATAAGCTGGATATTTTAAGTTTTAATAATCTCATGATTTTGAGATACAATTATTAAATACCATCATAATTGCATAAAATATATGAAATCTAAAAATCGATTATTTTACTAGAATTATTGATAGATTTTTTAACGTTGCTTAGTAAAATTGTTTTATTTTCAAAACAAAAAAGGGGTACGTGTGGATTTTTTGGAAATTTTCTTTTTTTGAAAAAGTTATTGCACTTTTTGCTTTTTTTTTGAAAGACTATTTGATAACATAAATTTTACATAACTTCGAAATTGTTATTTTTGAAAATAATTATTAAAAAATTGAATTACCGCCATCATCAAATAGGAACAAAAGTAACATTAGTAAAACCACAGAACCTTATGCCAAAGTACAAAAAAAAAAAAAAAAAAAAAAAAAAAAAAACAACCGAAACGATCTTTAAGAACCTCCAGCCACAAACCGAACAAAAAAGAAAGCAAAGCAACGCTCGCCGGAAAATCAGCTCACGCGACTCCTAAGGTATTATTACCCTCGAACAGGCGGCCGCCGTCTCTTACACGCGCATTAACCCAGCGCTGCCGCCGCCGTCGCAACGAGCGAACGAGCGAATAAGAAAGAGCCAACGAAACGAGAATTTCATTCGGAATCGAGACTTAATTAGCCCGCTCTTTAAGACGCCCGCCGCAACGTGCATAAAGGAAACGACCTACGACTCGCGTTTCTATTCTCGCTGTGCTGCAGCGTCTGCGCCGATGGATTAGTATCTATATCCCTTGCGCACGCGCGTGAGTGACGTACACGACTTTACACTCGCGCGCTTATTATTATCTCGGTCGTGTCGTCTCTTTTCCACTGGTGGAGTGTCAGCGAGCTTAAGCGGCTCGTTAATACTGGGGTATTTATAGGCCGTGGGGTTTGTGAATTATAATTGAAAGATTGGTCCGCGCTGCAAGGCTTTTGATGTTTAGCGAAGCTGGATTTATTTAGAGTGGGTGTGTGTGTGTGTGTGTTACTTTTGGGTAAAGTTGTTTGAAAAATTTTTAGCAGCTGTTTGGCGTGAAGGAGAAAGAAACGGTTTGGGGTATGAATGTAGCGATTTATTACGTTTTTACTACGTTTTTTATGGGTTTTCATGGATTAACAGTGAATAAATTCTTGGTGTTTGCTGTATTTAGCTTAAATTTATCGACTTGTATAGTTAAAGACCGACGTTTACGAATGAAGAAAGTATGATTCCCCATTTTTTATGCACGCGTATTTATTCTCTTTCAATAATTTTAAGCATTAGGTTATACGTGTGCCAAAAATGTAACGGTGCCATTTTACCATTTTCAACATATTTTTTCTGTTACCCTGCAAGAATCTGGAGTAACCCATTTATTTTAAAAATGAATCAAGTTTAAGCTTTTAAAAATTTTCATATAAAAAATCCTCTTATGATATTAAATTTTTAATGCACGAAAAATTTCTCAAAGTGCACCTATATTTTCACATTCCACCCATAAGACTATAACATTCCATGCTCTGAATAATATAATAACTTTCATATTAAATTATATATCTATTTCTTTGTGTTCTAATATTTTTAGCAGGTAAAACATATAATCTTACAAAATTTTCACACCCAAATATAATTACCTAATAATAAAAATAAAGATTTACAGCACGAGCATTCGCAGAAACATTCAGACCTCATCAAGCACCGATAAATCGATCCACCTCCTCCTCCTCTCTATACTCCCTTCTCGGCGCGCGAATAAAACCGTCTCTTTCACCGGCTCGCCGGCGATAAATGCAAAAGCCATCGCTGCGCAGCTCGCGATTTATAAACTCCCCGCGCTCCCGTAATAAAAAATAAGAGCCCCCCTCCTGCTCCCGAAGAAGAAACTGCTCTCGCTTGCTCGCGAGATCATCGCGCAAGGTGGCGGCACGTCGTGCCGACTATTATTAGTCCTAATAGACCATATGTTACCCGGCGACACGGGTGGCTTTATCCCTCCCTACACTCCTCGTCGCCGTCGTCGTTTTCTTCGCACGTGGCGCTGAGCGAGAGACGCGTGCCGGGCGAAAAAAAGACACGGGCGAACGGAGTTTGGGACAGATGAGAGAGAGAAAGAGAGGAGGATCGAGGGTCTTTTTTAAAGACGTGAGTCAGGAAGGTATAATTAGAAAGCTAGGCGTGATTCTCTTTTTTTTTAGAGAAAGGGTGATGTGAGTGATGGGGTTATTTGTTTTTCTGAAGGGGCTGAGGTTTCGAGATGTTTTTGCCTAGCTTGTGACACTCGGCAATGAATTATAGTTTCTATTGGATGTTTGATTAGAAAATTATATTTAGTTTGGCTTTTGTTTCCTCGTAGAGGAATCAACGTAATGGTAAAGAGTCTATATGTTCATGTGCAAAAATTGTCATTTATTCTTCTAGAATACTTTCCTGTATATTTGGAATATGCGCAATTTAAGTCTTCATAAAAATTATATAAAAAATTGTAAGATAGATCACTAGGATCGCGCATATCTTCAGGTAGCTTGAACAACGTTTTATAAATTGATAAAATCCTTTAATAATAAAAGGTTAGTTTTCGCGTGAAATGATTTTAAATATGGTATAGTCATGAATATATATCAATGATAAATGGGTGGAATTATGGTCCCTGCTGACGCGGACATGTGCGTACCCATAGGTAAAACCCGACTACCGTTCAATGAAGTGTAATCACACATTAATAATAATCTTATATTAACTTCGCGTTTGACGAGCAGGAACACCTTAAATGTAATAAACGAAACTGTAGACACTGATTAAGTACAAGTGGTGATCACTGACAATTCGTATAACATAACAATATAATGTGTTACTGCTTACAAATCCCAAACCTTTTTGTAAGCCAATCAGTCACTTGATAAGGGGAGTATATAAAGCTTTGGAGATCGGTGTTCAGAAGCATTTTACTATTTACCTTTAGCAGTGTCAGTTGAACGAGCGTTTAGAATCAGCTTTAGTTTTGATAGAAATTTGCAAGGCACAGGCATCG
>JAPYZO010012068.1:0-10032 GCA_030522905.1 Torymus flavipes
ACACACACACACACACATCCATACAGACATTTTCTAAAATCATGTGATACAAACTTCCAACACCTCTAATCATGTTTCTAGATCGATTTAAAGAAACTTAAAATTTTACTATTACAAAGCTTCCTCTAGGAGGAAGCAAAATTAATTTTAGACGTTATTCTCGTTATTCGTTGATTGCTTATGAGCGAACCTTAAAAACTTATTGATTTCACTGCCGTTGATTGCAAGATTAAGTTAGTAAAAAAATTAATATTTGTATAATAAGTGAGTGAAAAATAAAAGAAAGTAGGGCGACTTCATCAGTGAATGAACGAATAAGAAAATTGTAACTTTTGTTATTTAATTAAGTGGTTTAAAAATGGATTAAAAATAAAACCCTTTTGAAATTTATATTATAAAATGTTCAAATTTTACGACGGTGAGCTAATTTTGAATAAAGAATCAAAGTAAAAATTTTATTTAATAAAAATCTGTAAATATCTCTGGAGATTTATGATTTTATTCTTAACAAGATAATTTCTTTTATGCAGAATGTTTATATAAAATGAAATAAAAATTTTCAAGGATTCTAAAATTATCGTCAGACTAGCACAACTCACGTTTCCTTATGGAGATTAACACAGAGAAAACTGAGTTGTGCTAGTCTTCGTAAGGGTCGTCGGTTTGATATTTTAATATATTTAAAGAAAGTGTTCATTCACTGGTGACTGGTCCACCACTTGTGAAGTCACCCTAATCAAAATTTGTTAAGGATTAAGGATATATATTTAAGAGTTACATTCAAGAGTTTCATCTACACTGACTACTTACATCTAAATCTAGAAAATAAGTTATGAACGTAATACAAGACTACGTGTCAACTGATTCTACAAACCCTGGTTTTCATACACGAATTAATTTATTGTTTAGAAGAGGTAGATGAAATTGTCAGAAAAGAATAATAATTTATTCGTAGAATTCCTTTTCATAAAGTATAAGTTTTTTATTTATATTTTATATTTCTATCAGATTTACATATTTGCAAAGTCTTGTTCAATTGTTATGATATAAAATTTTTTGTATAGTTGTCTCTTTTTGAGTAAAAGAGGTGGAACTATGTATAATAACATAACTTTAGTAACATAAAGATGAGCGTGACGTTTCGTCATTATCCTACGAATTTCTTGCTAAAAAAAAGTACAAAGTGTAAACATGAATTATATAGCTCACGAGCGTATATAGTTTCGGAACCTTTAGAAAGCCAAGTTTAAAAGATATGTGCATGTATCATCCCCACTGTGAATGGACTGTCAACAGCGATAGCAGTTCCCGTACAACTGTATTAACAAAGAAAATCTATTTTTTTTAACCACCAGCAGTAGCGCGTAGAAGCTTTTCCATACTTGCTTATTTTCATTTCTTGCTGTTTTTCATTCGTTCGTGCATCCGATGAATTCATTCATTTATATGCGTTTCGGACGACGACGTCGACCCAAATATACACACGATTATTGGGGCGCTTTTTTGCATTTCCCGCACATCTTCTCTTTTAGCCAGCTGCATAACCGAGAGTTTTTCAACCGTATTCATAGGATACCACTAAACTATATTCAGGTTGCACGTATGTGCGGAACGTATATCCGAGCACTTCGCCGTTCATCACAGCGTTTCCGTCCATAATCTATACTTGCTACGCTTTCTCTGAGCCACTGCAGAGAAAGGAATAGTTCCTGGTTAGTGCTTAATATATATATAATATGAACGCTAGTATTGTGAGAAAGAAAGAGAGTTTTCATTTAACACCTTCGGGTTAAAACCCCGTGAGGTACTTAAAGAAAAGTCCATAGCAACACAGTTTCAGAGAAAAATAAAATTACGAAAAAAAATATAAAGAAAATATAAAATATATACAAAATGAGCAAATATTACAGAATATGTGTAGCGAAGGTTACAATTTCGCAATAGGCCATTGTTAGCAGTGGTATTGTAGCAGTGACAAACGTTATAATGACCTGGCAGGCGGTAAGGGTGACAACGCATGTGTTAGAGTTGAAGGAATCATGGTTATGACGTGTTAAGGAGCCCATCAAGGTCGGACCCTCGGTATATCAGGATTAGCGGAGCTGTTTTGAAGGAGCGCATACATACAGTATCTTGACAATAGGTCGCTCGTGTCCGAGCGACCTGTACAAAGCACTTGCACGTTTAAGCAGGTTGTATACCAATCCTGGCCACAGAGCATTCACAGAGAGTTGTGAGGTACCCCCCGCCCCGCAGATTACTTGGAAGTTGAGATTACGCAGGCCCGGGGTCTTCTTTAAGATATCGTCACGAGTGGAAGACAAGCGTGGAGACCAGTGCTACGTGTAGTAGCAGCTACGTTGTCAGCATGTTGGGCAGCTACTCGATCGTCCAGCGTAGCGTGAGGTGGCGGGTTCCATGAGATTTCATATATAATGAAACCTCATTTATAATTAAGTTTCATGAGATGGCGGGTTTCATGAGAGCGGTTTCGCGAGAGCGGCGGCAACTTGAAGGCTGTCAGGAGCGTGGTAGCGATTTGAGGGGGCTCGAGGGCTACGGACGCGGGAATGCCTTTCATCACGTTTTCTCGCTGGTCTCTTAGCGCGTTGCATTGGGCTAGTTCCTGGTTCGAAGCAGCGACCAGCTCGACGTTTGCTGGCACGGCAAATAACTCCTCCTTGTGCTCGGCCTTCATTGTCTCTTGATTTTTCTCTAGTGTGGCAATGCGAGCGACGAGGCTCTTTATAGAAAGCGTGTTCTCAGCAACTTCACGTTTGTGAAGGTCTATTGCAAGGCGAGCGTCTAGACGTTAGAAGAGCTTAAGGAAGTACTTAAAGTGCAGCGAGGCATTATTAAAAGCTTGCTTCGCTCACGACAGGACCAGTATTCATGGCCGATGGTGAGTGTGTGTATGTATGTACGTGTTTATTTTTTTTTTTTTAAAGAGGTTTAAGGGAATAGTACATGACGATACGTGTAACCTAAGAGTTGTCTGGTTTCCTAGCTCTCAGCCGACTTGTCTCCTTTCACCTACCACTCGATGAACTGTCACAAAGTAAGAATCGGTGCCCTTCCTACCAGAGCCAGAACCACCAGGGGGAGACACGGGGATCGGAGCTGCCGTGTGGGGTGCGTATTGCCGGAAACCAACAACCATGTCCTGCAGATATGCCTCCGCACCCACAGCGTGCGAATTGCTCACCAAGACCCCATCCTCGCGTACATTGGTAGGAACTTGCGACACCAGGGTTTCACGGTGTACAGCGAGTCGCACATCAACAAAATCGGAGGACTACATAACGTACTACGTAAACCCGACATCATTGCCATTATGGGGACTCTAAGTGTGCTGATAGACGCCTAAGTTGCCGACAGACCGACCTCGAACGAGCTCGGACCATCAAGGTACAGAAGTATGCCGGCAACCCCGATATCCAAAGGGCCATGGAATATCTTGGAGCGAGTAATATTCTCCATCTCCCGGCGATCTTATCCTGTAGGAGGGATTGGCCGGGAACTCGCCGTCATCGCCACCAGAGTCCTCATAGGAGGTGCCATGGCACACAAGTTTTTTAACACCAGTACTGCAGTGAATAATTGGAGCTCATCCTAACAATTTCCCTCACTTACAGTGCTGCCTGCTTTCAGGCATGACCTTCGTCAAGTAGAAATTATGTAGTAATTAAGAATAACTTGTAAATAATAACTAATATACTATGTAATTAATATAATAAAGATGAAAAATTTGTTTGCCCTAATTAGTCCTCTTTTTTACCGTGAGGTAGCACACGAGGTAGCACACGAGTGCGATAAACACGGTGCAAAAAAGTACTACTTAGATCACAGAGAGGCGTGACCTAAGTGCGGGCTTAGGTCATACAGTGCTATAAAAATCTTATTAGACTATGGCTTAGGATTGTTTATGGGGTCGTCAAAAAAAATCAATTGGCGGCATGCCTTTCATAACGCACGTAGCCTCGTCCGCGTACCGTACGGTACGTGGACGTAACCCTTACTATACTTCACCTGTATATGGCCGATAATTTCCATGGATAGGTTCTCACCAATATAGCATCTGCCCATATTGGGGCCCCATACAAGATAATCGATATGGTTACACTCGCTAACAGTAACCTTCGATTCTGAATTGGCCCTCCTACGTTTTACATCAATCGTGATAGAGCAGCGACAACTTTTGCTGCTTCATCGCTCATTATTGTAAGATGCTGCTTAAACGTTACTCTTCCATCGATGGTGATGCCCAGATACTTCATGGTCGGTTGAAAAACAATCTGATATCCATCCACCGTCAGTGTTATTGTCTCAATTTTCTTTTTGCTCGAAATAAGGATAGCTTCGGTTTTGTGGCTGGCTAATTCCAAACCTGTCTTTGTTAGCCATTCGTGTATTGTACTAATAAGAGTTTTTCTGAAACTAGAGACGCTAGCGACATAGGGGTTAATACATTACTTTTGTATATCTATATTTATGCGCGCATGTATAAGTATAATATACTTATACATGCGTAAATGCGTAAATTATACATACATGTATAATATACAAACAATAATATATTTTTGTAACAAATGCACGATTTTCATAGTTTTTTAGACCTAAAAAGAGGTCCTAAAGTAACTTTCTTTGAACCGATTGTATCAAAAAATTCTTTTTTGTAACACATGCACAATTTTCGTCGGTTTTTAGACCTAAAAAGAGGTTTTAAAGTAACTTTTTTTTAACCGATTGTATAAAAAAATGCTATTTTTGACCAACGGGCAAATAAGGATTCTTATTTGCTCGCTTCCATTCGAATCGGTAAAACTCATAAATTCTTAAATATTCAATTCAACTAGCAAAATACAGTGTTTCGCGCGTCCTATTTTATTTTTGGGGTCAGAAATGCTATTTTGCTTCCTCTTAGAGGAAGCTTTGTGATAGTAATTTTTTGAGTTGTTATAATTGTTTTCCGAGGTGTTAGGAATCAAAATACATGGTTTTTGAAAAATGTCTGTATGGATGTATGTGTGTGTGAGCGCGCGTGTGTGGGTGTGTACACCTGGATCTCAGCTTCTACATGGTCGATTTTAACCGGACAGGTCTCATTTTTTTCTTTTTCTTTTGTGTGATGGCGGGTCAAAAATCCGTTATTTGATTGGGCCGATGTGATTTTATTTTATTTCGAATTTTCAATTTTCTGACACGGTTCTTTTGTTATTAACAAAAACATAAAAATTTTAAAATGAGTTTTGCATATTCAACGATTACGGGAGCGTTTCAAAATTTCTTGTAGAAGTAGACTATGGATAACTATCGGCCGAGTTCTTTGGGCAAAATGATTGGTCCATAAATTTTAGAGATATTTGAGGTTAAAATTTTTTAAACTTTTTTTCAAATCGTAATTTCTCGAGAACGGCTTTATGTATCTGATTCGGATGGGTTGCATTCTGAAGAGAATTAATTATATGATTAATTAAAGGAATCCACAAATTAAGGTTGAGGAAGCCACGGGCCAGTGAATTGACAGCAGTTTTTCTATGATTTAGTTTTAAGTAGTTTAAATGATAACATAATTAGATACATTTTATAAGCAAAAAATCAAATGTTTTCCTTCTATTTTAACTATTTAGTAGTTCTTAATACTTGAGTTTGAAAATTGAATTCTAGCGGGTCTTCGTGCTTATTTCATACAGATTAATCGAATCTATCTGTAAATACTTCAGAACATCCGGCCATCATTTTTTTAAGAGTGGAAAGGGATTGAGACACATTATAGGGCCGTGGTCTCGTAGTTTTGTTTAGTTCTACTATCGTATCGATCCCGAGAGAATTGAAAGAGAGCGAGCTCACATTATGTGGTAGCAAAATAGAGCTTAATTATGCCAGCGATGCAATATCCGCACGACAAAAGAGTATATATCATTTATAGAGTTGGCGTTCATGACGCGTGTAATTTAGACTTGTGACATAGATATTCTTAATATAAAAAATGCAGGTGTTCTCCCGAAAAGTGCTAGTTTTCGTGACAACCTCATGAAACGCTAGTTATCGTTACAAGCAGTAGAACGTGCTAGTCTTCGCTGCAGTCAAGCGAATCGTGTTAGTCTTCGATGCAAATCAATGGGACGTGCTAGTCTTTGACACAATCAAGCGGATCGTGCTAGTCTTCGACGGGAATGAATGGGGGGCATCGATATAATGTTAGAAGAACATGTATTAAATAATGTAACAATAAAATTTACATGGGAACATGTATTTAACTTCAAATAAATATTTTTATACATTTAAAAACTTAATGTATAATATAAAAATAATAAGAAATAGTTCTTGGTTATAATTTGAAATACAATTATATTATAACTTAGTTTCTGTCTGTTCAGCTTTGCTTATCATGTCACAATTATGCAATACAAATCCTATGAGAATCATTTATTATAACCTTACAATTTTGAAAATCAAAAGTATTTTTTACATTCTTAAGCGGAGACTCTATGTATAATCCATTTCTATTTTTGAAAGGTATGCAAAGATTCGGTCTTTATATTATTGGTTTCGATGTAAATAGAATTGCAATAGTTTCAAAAGTTTGTACTAAATTATCTGAATCGATGACTATATCAGGAAACTCATTGACAATTTTTACCTTTTTATTTAATTGTATGCCACTACCAATTTGTTGGCATATTCTTTTTTTGTTGTTTAAAGAATCTGCTACATAACCAGAGGTATCTGTACAAGACTTCCATCGTCCATGTCACTGTATAGCATAGTTAAGTCAGCACCCGCAACAACTGAAAGTGTTGCAGAGGTTCTGCGAAAATTGTGTCCAGTATTATATACTTATTCGCATCAGGCAAATTTAAAAATAGTGCTATAGTTTTTGGCATCAAAGCAAATTTATTAATACCAATTGGTTGTTGAATACACTTTTCTTTCGCGTATCTCAAAAAAATCTGAAATCTACAATTTTAAAAGACCTTGATACATAATTTTTAGTTTTGGTAACTTTAATAAAAAGTACACTATCATCCAATTGTTTAACATCACTGACTGTTAGATTAGATAATTCTTCTCTTCTTAGCGCACCAGCAATACCAAAAATGAGAGCTATCTGTAGAATATTATTAAAACTAAATAACAATTGAAATAAATAAATAAATAAATAAATAAAAATTATTTAATAATTTAAATATACTTGACCGATTCCATCTCAAATCAGGTGGTCCGCGTATGCCTATGTCACCTATCATGTTCAAATAGAAATATTTATGTTCTACTCCAGAAATTATTTCACACATATTTATTTTATTTTTTATTTTATCAAAATTTTCATGCATTCAGCGATGCTGAAAAATATTGAGAAAATTCTTATTTAGGATAAAAAATTTTCAATACTTATAATTTGCAAACAGCCACCAGTTCGTTAAGCTTTTAAGCATGTAAGACATAATTTTACTCAGTTTTAAACCCTCTTTCTCGTCCTTTATGTTATTTAAAAAAAAAAATCAAAAATCAAAAATGCACGAATTACGCACTTTTTACTGAAAAATGCACTTTTTAGAGAAGTGCATTTTTCTCGAAAACCTAATTTTTCTTTTGCTCATTTTTTTTTGTCGTGATAGTGGATGTAAATATCTATCTAGATGTACTTGGGAGATTCAAGGGATTTGCGCTGGGATAGCGATCACTAATGAGATAATACAAAAACAAATTTTTCACGCTTAACGCTTATATATAGAGATATAACAATGATATAACAGTCAATATAGAGATGTTTATCTTTGTGCGTACATAAGTAATACACATGTACGTGTGCCTACTTGTATGAGTTTATGTACTAATACATTTGTCCTTTAGATGGCTATGGTTTGACTTAACATTTACCAAGAATAGTTCGGTTTCTGCTATATATCACACATCTCGTCTTTTTTAAAACTATCATCTTTTTGAAAATTATTACATATTTACACCTTATCAACTCAACTACGATGTCTTAATATTGCTCAACGGAGAGAATCAAATATGCAGAATTTTTACGCAAGCACAAAAAAATCTGTTACAAATCTAGTTCCATACGTTTCAAACAACTTGAGGATCTTGCTCATCGGTTGAAGCAACTCTATTCTAATTTACTTTTGATACCCTCTACATATCTGTATAAATATTGTTACAATCGTGCTTTAGAATTGGTGAGTAGCACTGACAATGAATTTATAACGAATAATGAAGTGACCGATGACGTAGTCGATAGACATGAAGATTTTTGACCATGTACTCCACAACGCTTCGAAGTATTTAATAATGAAATAAATACATCTTTCTTAGGTTCTGTATCGTCTCCTAGAAAATCAATTGAAAATTACGTAAAAAAAAGAAAAAAAATGTATATTTTCGACATAGTCTAATACCCTTGATGTGAAGTTGAACAATGTTTATGACATCTCTATAAGAGCAAACAAATTTCATTGTACATAACAATGTACATGATCGAAAGAGCGAAAAATCTTGCACAAGAAAGGGGAGTTTATTCGGAACCAGAATCATACACAGGCCATCCAATTGATGAAAGGACCGAAAAAATTGTTATGGAATATTATATAAATGACGATTTTAATTGTTCAAGACCGAGTCCTAATAAGAGTGACCTTATTACCCTTAAAATAAATGATAAGAAAGAGAAGAAAGTTAAACGTTTTATTACTCGAAGTCTGAAAGCAGCGTATAAAGGATTTAAAAATGATTATCCCAAATTGAGAATTGGTAAATCGAAGTTTTATAGTTTGCGATCCAAATATGTTTTACTTAACCCCATCAAAGAAATTTTTCTCTGTATCTATTGCGCAAATTATAATTTATTTCTTACGAGCTTAATTAATTTTAAAGGGAGTAACGTTACAGAGTTGGATGAAATTCGGTCACAAATAATAAACGCAACAATGTGTTCTGAGCCATCTGATTTATGCTATTTACAAGAATGAAAATTTGTCCAGGCAGTAACGAAATTACCATTAATATTTTAAAACTGCAAGATATAGAAGGCACAGAAGAAATTACATATGCTTTGTGGGATAATGGAAACTTGATTAAAAAATCCTGTAAATTTCTGCTTTTAAAGATGAACTTGCTAAAAACGACCCACATCAGTTAGTTCTTTAAATAGCCTGAAAACTGGGCTGTGATTCATAATAAAGCTGTTCAAGGAAATCATTGGGTTAATGATCAAATTTCTATTTTCACAGCAGTGTCTTATCAAGGGAATTCAACACAAAGTTTTCGCAGTCATAAGTGATGATCGATAATATGATTCAGTGTATGGTTTGCTAGCAGTAGAAAAAATTATTACCTTCTTGAAAGAAAATTGTTGTGATTCAATTTAAAAAATTACCATCGTATCAGACGGCGCCGCTAGTCACTTTAAAAATCGCTTTCAATTAGATGAATTAAAACGAGCACCGTATGATATAAAATGGTTGTTCTCTTGAAGAAGCTATTCAAAACGCAAATGATTTTGCAATAAATGTTCAAAAATATACTGATTATATTTAAATAATACATTTACAGGATTACAAGATGTTGAAATAGAACAATTCAGAAAAACAAAAAATATTGATTGACTTAACACTTCAAAGTATCCTGGAATTAAAAAAACTCATATGGGTTAAAAAAACATGTGATGATAGATGTACATTGTTTGACAGCAAAGACCGCTGATCGTCCGCTTACTAAAGTAAGAACAATGAAGCAGGAAAATAAATATAGTAAAATAGGTATAAAAAAACAGATATAAAAATAAAAAATCTAAAAGATGAAAATAAAAAATAAATACATACTTATGTGTATCTGTACATGCACATATGCATATGCACAAAGATAAATACCTTAATATTGACTGTTATATCATTGTCTATATTGGGTGGCGGTGGGGGTTACTGTGTAGTTAACATAACCTCTCAGATATTTAGTCGAGCATAATCGTACAATGATCAATATGTCGAGCATTAAACTTATTTTATTAATTAGAATATGTATCTC
>JAPYZO010012069.1:0-10179 GCA_030522905.1 Torymus flavipes
ACATTTTTAATAAAGAAAAAATTTGAAAATAAAAAAATCAGACCCTGATACATCATTTTAAAATGATTTTAAAACGTATGTAAATTATTCTACAAACGGTTTTGAAACGGCGCAAATGGTTTAAAAAGCTGAAAATGATTCACTTTTTTAGGCTACATGAAATGAATGTTTAAACATGTTTTCAAGACTTTTTTAGACGTTCTCAAATCGGGTTAAAAACGTGTGAATTCCTTCTTAAAAAGGAGATTGTCAGAGTGATAGATAAAGATAAACGTTTTTTAAACATATAGACAGTTCAATAAATACACAATATTATCAAAATTTCGGCTAATTACAGTCACAGAAACAATCCACCGGTATACGAAATGAGCAAAGATACACCCACCCGAGCAGAAACGATCGATCAGCAGCACTCACGAACCTTCTCATCAAAATTACTCCCTATTTAATTAGCCTCGTTCTCAAACGTCTCTAGGCGCGCGACATATCGCTCAACCGCGCGCCTAAACGACAGTCCGCTCTTCCTCGGTTATTAATCAACGCTCCCCGCGCGTGCGCGATCAATTTATTACACGAGACGCGCAGAAAGCGAGAAACAAATCACCGGGGATAAATATTTATGCGCGAAGGTAGACGAAATTTCCGTAAACACATCTCGTTACGGGGAACGCGGGGATAGATTTGTCCCGCGGGGGCGAATAATTAATCGTCGTCGTCGTCGCTTTCTAAAAGAAGAGAAACGGACGCAAGGCGACGTAAGAAATGCGCTAATTCAGGTATATGCTCGCAACGACTACTGGTGCCGAATGATTCATTCATGAGCTCGTCTACGGCCCATTTGCCTGAAGGACTGTATACGTATTTTGTCACCGTGATAAATATAGCCCTGTTTATTGCTGAGTAAACGAACGTTTACAATATTTTCACGAGGTGCCGGGGCCTTAAGGGGTGGGATAATGCTGCTAACGAAATTAGCAATGAATTTTAGTTTACTAATAGAAAATTTGAAGGGCATGCGCCGATGTAGACGCGATTTACGTTTTTTCTTTAAAGAAATTGGATTCATGTTCTACATTAATTCAAACACTAATATAGGATTTTAACAATGAAATATGTAAACAAGCTGAATAAATATTAAAACAATAAAATAATTATTTAATATAAATATTTCCCATCTCAGTGAGTGATCACTCGAAAAATTAATTCGAAATAAAGCTTATTTGTTAATTGCATATGTTCGCTTATTAAAAGTAAATTGAATTACGGAGAAAATAGGAGCACAAACTTGTCATACCTCTAATTAGCCCGAAGTATATATACCTGCGCGTCGGAAGTACTTTCCAGTCAATGCGCCACGGAATATAATTACAGATGCACTTTATAAATCCGGGCCAGCAATAAAAAGAGAGAGAGAGAGAGAGAGAGACCAACTGGTCTTTAATCTGCGGCGAACAGCTGCGGCACTACTTCTTCGAGAAAAGTTTAAATTAGCGTTGGGGCTACTATTCATGTGAAAATTGTGAATGCGCGTGGGAACGTTGATAATAAAGCGCATCGAACTGTCGCTCGCAGGTAAAAAAAGAAAAACAATAAAGGCAGCAAAAGTTCCCGTTGCTTCGTCTTTCTCCGATAAGTTTACCACCAACTCTGTCCCTCCTCCCTCTGCACTCTTTTTTTCGACGAGACGAAGAAAGAGGAGGGCGGGGAAAAATGCCGAAGGATTAAAGTAATTTAAACTGAGAACACCGCGAGGGGAAAATAAGGAAATAAGAGAACGGGGGCCGAGGATTCGCGAGCTTGGCCAGAAGGAGAAGAGAGAGAGAGAGAGAGAGAGAGAGAGAGAGAGAGAGAGAGAGAGAGAGAGAGAGAGAGAGAGAGAGAGAGAGAGAGAGAGAGAGAGAGAGAGGCGAACGCGGGACAAAGAGGAGGAGCGATGGAAAATGCGCGCGTGAAAAATGCGGCTAATCGCACATTTTTGCCCAGGGAATGAATTTAAAATTGTTCTTCGCTACCGTATATATCTCATCTCATTTCGTCTCATCACATCTAATCACGTTACTGTATATTTTTCTGTTTATTCGCATTTCTGAATTATTTCACCTACCGGGATTTCATATAACACAAGTTGTATTGATTTCATAACAACGAGTAAAATATAGCAATGAGAGATGACAATGACACTGCATATGAAAAATAATTGAAATCCCCGACTCCTCTGCTACAAATATCATCGCGGACGAAGTGGCAATCGAAAATGTTAATTTATATGAATATAATGTTAATGATTATCATTTTGCGCGGGGGACATTTTAATCAGCGGCGTGCGTACTTGATGCATGAATAAATTGAACTGGTCGCCAGTGAATGTAGGTTGGGAAATAATTAAATGGTTATTTATGGAAAAGTAATTTAAATGCATGAACTATGCCAACGGAATACCGATACCATCGCTACGCCGGGATTTTATCGCTATACATATTTTTTTACCACGCCAAGTTTATTACAGGATATATAGTAATTCCTTACAATAATAATCATAATGATTTAACCGCACAGCATCATTACCAAACAAAACTTTACCAAACGCAAAAAAAAGAAAGAAGATTTTGTCCCCTGTTCAAACAACAGCCGTTTACACACGCCGCGCTAACACGCCGGCAAACACACGATCGATTCTCCAATCAGCCGAGATAATCGCAAATTCGAACTCTGTGCGTATATACACACGCAGGCGTGCGCGGTGACAACAGCCGTTAAATGGGTATAAATTAGTCAACGCTTTCTCTCTCTACGCCGGGAATTAGAAGTTGTAAATCCAGGGGATGAATAATTCTTAAGGTCCCGGCGGTGTCCTCTCTCGCTCTCTCCTCGCGAATCGCGTGTGGATAATCCAGATGAGCCGACGACGGCATCGCCCCCTGAATTATTTGTTCAATTAGGAAGGTCGTGGACGAAGCAGTATACCAGCGAAGCGCGCGCGGCCTCGATTCGCCGATGAATATGGATCGCCACGTGTTTCGGGGATATGACTATTTTGACGCGGCGCTTCGTTTATTCCGTTACATTATTAACGAGGGACGACGAGGGGGGTTGTGGATGACGAGGCGAATTGCGAGGAGGATTGAGTTTTGGTTCTGAATTTCACGTGGTAGTGGTGCAGCGCTTTGTTGGTTTGTGAAAAGAGCGATGGATGTTGAACGAATAAAGCAATCAATTGAAAAATTTTTATTTGTTTTTTAAAGAATGTTAAAAGAATAAAAAGGTTGTTTTTTAAATGTGAGGGGAGCAACATATTGAAAAACTTCTATTTTTTTAACGAATTAGGTGACAATTTCACATAATTGTCACCGATGCTTGTAGAATTCATTGATATAAAGTTGTTACACGAGAATATTTTCTTGTTTTTATCGTTAGAAAACTCGTGTAAAAATATATTAAAAAGATACTTCCTATTATTTGCATTAGAAGGGGATGCCGAAACCATTACAGATTCTTCTATGAAGTTTTTTTTATTCTTTTTTAAAATAATTCAATTATCTTATTTTTATAACGAGTTGAATAACAATGAATGACGAAAATAATCATCAGCACTTACGAATTAGTTAAAATTTAAAGAAGAAACGCAAGAGAAAAATGTTATACTCTTAAATATAGACTGAAAATTTTGTATTATTAATCACTATACTTGATTATACTCATGAAAGTTATTACAATTTAGGATAAAAAATGCTATTGTTTTATTAATTATTTATTTTTATTACAAATTGTCGTAATTTTGACGGAAATATGTCCCCCATTTACAATGAAAAAAAAGTTTTTCTCCATGTAGATTTAGAGCGACGACATTTTCTTCGACCACCCCAGAAGAAAAAATACGATTTCCATTAATTCCAAGACTTTCAACGTCACCCGATACACTGAAAGCTCGTTAAAAAAAAGCATCACACCTCAGGCAAAAAAGTCTCTTCATTTACCCGTCGACGAAATAACTCCGTCGCCCCGGTTCACATTGAACCCGCGCACCACCGACGACTTAAACCGTCCTCCCGCTGCGAAACACATAATGAGAACTTCATTCTTCGTCGCGGCTCGAGCTTCTCTCCTCCCGTTAAAGAGAAAAACCGAGCGAATCAATTATACAAACGAAAGGCGGAAAAATCGCTGAATAGCTCGACCACGACGACGACGACGACGGTTTCCGTCCTGCGGAGTCTGTCAGCGGCACACCAACGCGGCGCTGATTTACAGCCGCTGAATGAAAGTCCGGCCGCGTTTTGAATGGCGCGAAATTTCCTGCGGGGGCGAGAAGAGTCAATAGGGCCGCAACCGACGAAGGCGGGAGAGAGAGTTCGAGATCGAGTTTTCGCGCGTCCGGCGGCGCATTGTGCACGCCGACGCATTTTGTAATGGAGGAGAGACGCGCGCTTTCGCGAGAGACTTTTTCTCGAGCCGGCTTGAGGTGCTTCATTGGGACGAGAGTGAAGGAGCTCTCGGTAGTCCTCGAGATTTTCGTATAGATGATAGTGTATATAAGGCACTGGGTGAAAAAGTTTTATAATAATAAGTAATACCCTATTTTATATAGTATTGAGGTATATTTGAGGTTCTTACAGTATACGGTAGCTTTCTGAAATTATTGCAAAAACTCACTTCTTTCATTGCGGGATTTTCTATTTGTGGAGTGTCGAATGAACTTTCAAACTCTTAACGTCAATTGAAACTGATACTTTACTATACAATGTTCAATACAAATTAAATTAGAGAACGATGAATTGATTTTTATGAAGAAAAAAAATGTTGACATGTATTTATTAAAAAATAAACCGTGTACGAAAATTATAAATAAATTATTGAATATATTAAGTGTATGAATAATATCAATCATTCACAGTTAGTTTACTGTTTTATACTTTTTCCAACTATAAACAGCAGTGAATGTAAATAACTATGTAACTGTTACTTACGTCTTGATTCCGATTTCTGGCGCTGTAATATTTACAGTTTTTCTTTACTTTCTTACAGTATTTTCATTAAAGCTAATTCAATTTATCAAAAAATAAACAACAAAATCGTGAACAAATAATATTGTGACCAAAATAAACAGCTTTATTTCATTCGACAAATTCTTGAAAACAATCTCCAATTCAGCGATGCGCGCCATTTGTGTGCCGTATCTCAACGACAAAATGGCGTTATGCCGGCCAATGCAGAGATGCAGATGGCAAAGATCCAGGAAAAGGCGGGAGCGGTTATTGCGCGTGAAGTAGTTCGCCGAATGGACGAAACGCATAAACGACGCCAGGAAGTTGCGCAATGCAAAGTCGAAAGGGAATGAGCGAAGTTTCTCGGAACTGTGTGTTTACGAAAAGATGTTCGACGAAAAAGTTGTCCGTATAGGCGTGTCCGCCCTGTTGAAAAGATCAGGTGATTTGATCGCCTGAAAGCTTGCCATGTTATTTGAAATTGGTAAAAGGTGAGTTTTGACAGCTGCAGATGTTGTACTTTAGATTACATCGTTTAGATTACACTTGTGTCCTACATGGTGGTACAAATATTTAAAATAGTAATCATGTAACTAAAGTAAATATCACAAAATATCAGGCGATTCAATGACTATTTCCTAGAGAACAATAGATTTTATAAAAATAAGTAATCTATAAAATTGAAAGGTGTAATTCATTAAAAGCGCAACTGACAGTTTTATAAAAAGCAGAAATTACAAGTTCCAATATCCAGATCAGACCAAGCCACCAATTTATCTGTTATCTACAATGAAAGGTTGCAACCCTTTTTGCAAGTTGCTGTTCGAGCCAAGTCGACAAGCAATCCTTATACCTACATCCCTTCCGAATTAGCACGCATCATTTTTCACGAACAAAGAACACACTTCTCTGGTACACGTACGGCGCACGTATTCGGCGAGGACAAAACGACAGAGCGACAGCCACACGGTGGCACTAAAAAATGAGCTCGTGACACCAAAACAAATTATCGTCACAACTCATCAGCGATTCGCATTCCGCGCCTCCCAAGCCCCGTTAAATTGCAAAATATCCCGCGGGAAATTTTTCCGCACCGGGCGCGCGTGGGGTCTGCTCCGACGAAGATGGATGACGCGCGATTTTTGGCGCTTTTATTTCTCTCTCTCTCTCTCTCACCGTTTCTCTTCGTTTTTCTTCGTCGGCTATATATCGGACGGTTTCGAGATTCGTGAGAGTAGGGACGTGAGCGAGTATAAGGTTAATGTAGCGGTGAATAATCGGTGTTGGAGACGCGGGACGTGTCTTATAGTAAGAAAAGATGATAGGGTCGTCGGGTAGCGCTGTTGGATATCGGGACAATAGCCATGCGTGTGAGCAACATTCGTATATTGGGACGTTTTGTTTGAATGTTTGGGCACTAATCTATATTTAATAATATTATGTTATAGTAACTAAATGACAATCTAACAGTGACCTTTTTCTGTTCCAGGTAAGGGCTTCAAATTCACTTTATCAATGGCTACAGGTACTAGCAATTTTTTTTAACCAACTAATAGCTTCTTCCGTAATTTTACGATTACTATTTTTTATTTAAAAACGTTAATGCATTCTATTAAACGACAGGAAATTTCCACTTATCAATTTAATATTAGGAATTAGTTATAAAAAGAAAGGCTAGAAAGTTTATACAAAATTGAAAATCATTCTAAGAGATAACGCGAGTAAAATTTCAACGGCCCGGAATACTAAGACATTGTCGCGAGCCATCACCTTTCCTTCGCCGTCGAGATATATTCAATTTGGTTAATACCGCGCAACGTCGCGCGCTCTTCGGCTCCTTTGTGTACATCCACTTTTGTTCCCCTTCGACACGGCGCGCACGTACACGACTTAAACATCCCCGCTCGTCCCTCCACCACCCCACCTCTTCCTCATTTCGCCGTTTAAAATCCCCTTAAGACTTGACACTTTCCATTATCTCGCCACCTTTTCCCTTTCTCCCGATGTTCATTTGAAATTCGCATTTTAAGTGCGCGCGCGCGGACTTCTTCTGCCAATCGAACTCGACTTCTATCCGGTCTCTAACGTTTCACTCGACTCGGCGTTCCTTAAAAGACAAAAAGCCTCTGTTTGGTGTCTTTTCTTACTTTAGGTTCTGTAATGGGATGTACATGACTTTCTTAACGAAACTGCACTGTAATGAAAAAGTTTTGAAGAATTGTAATTTTGGAAAAACACCTTTTAATATTCTTCAGTTCAAACATTGTATTGACACGTAAGATTATATAGCTAATAGTCGAAAATGAAGATTTACTTTTCTTGTAGTCTTTAGTGTTTGAAATGATTAAAATCTTCGAAATACTGACATTATATTTGCAATCGGTAAAAAATGTTAAACATACTTTAGGCATCTGTGCCTTTTGTATTCGCTATGGCAAGGGGAATATTAAACAGAATTAAACTTTTTGTTATTGATAAATTTTATGAGATCATTTGATGTTACTAACAAAACATTTTGTAGAGTAAGATGAAATTGCAATTTATCTATATATATTCTACAAAAAATATTTTTTTTTATATCATTGATCATACGTGTATAGACCGTATCGACCAGTATAATACATCTGCATGCAAAATTACCGATTTTACACGTTTCAACTAAATCAAATAGCAGACATAACGGTATTTTGATATTTCTAGACGATAGAATTTAGACTTGATAAAGTATTAAAGCCTCTAGCGACATTTTGCAGACAAAAGAACTTTTGTGAAATAAGGGAACAATGGGGCAAGCGAAAAATTACAAACTTATGAACCGACAGGTGAGTCAAGTAATTTTCTTAGGCACAACAACGTCAAACTTTCAACAATGTTCCTGCAAATAACGAGTAGCACTACGGGTTCTCAGCTCCATTTTCCCGCGACATGGATTTAATATAAAAATCTCCCGGCAAGTGTAGCCGCACACGCTCGCGACTCTCTCCCTTTCTCACGGAGTTTTCCCACTCCCCCTCCCGTCTTTAATTAAAGTTCTTTTTAATCGATCTTTTAACTAGAAAGTAATTGGACGAGGCGGGAACTGTTGTATTACAACGCGGCCGTTGCTCGCGCGCAAAATCGCAAAGTGACCGCGTGAAATTACGAGAAAACCTGTTGTCTCTGTAATTACGGAAAAGTTAATTACAAGGGAAAGGGGGCGGTAAAAGAGGCGGTGAAACGCGCGCCCATACTTTGCGCTTTAATTTCACAAATGATATTTGAAATTAAATTTAAAAATAACAATGCAGCTTTCATTTTCAATTCCTTATTTAATCACGAGTGAGTAGACTCTTATTGTGCGAGCTTATGCTCGTTTCAGGATTAATGGAGTGGTATTAGCTGAGGAATGAATTTTTTTCATAATTAAATCAAATTATAATTAATCCATGTATGCTACACTTGTTCTTAATTTGAATAAAGAACATTTTCATGAAATAAGCAAGATATTTTTGACATCTCTGTCCACAATAAATTTTTTTTTTAATATTTTCAAAACAACTTTTGAAAATCTACGTGTTTATACCGTTTATCACGTTATCTTCAACTATTAAATATTTTGCTTGGGAAAATTCTATATCGAAAAACCATTTTATTTGTAAATTAAAAATTAATTATGTCACATTCTATAATAAAACGATGTAATTAATGATAGTGAACGATAATTTGATTGCCAAATATAATGGTGTCAAAACGGCTGTAATGCAGAGCCGAAAATGGCTTGAAAAACTAGCCAAAGTTTGCGAGGGGTAATGGAGATCCGAATTGATCGTAAAGTCCGGCCGTAAATCGATCGGGCCTTTATCACATTGGGCGACGCGAGTCATTCAATAAGAAAACATCAAAGTCAACCGGTGTAATAAGATCGCAGGAGTGTGTCTTCCAACATACTCTATCGTAACTGCTGGTATGTGATTTATGTGTATCGAGATTGTGTGTATATGGAAACAATAAGTGTTGAAAAATTCCTATAGTCCTATTAATTGAAGGTAAATGAAAGGCAAACAAGATAAGGTCAAGGATTGTTTGAAAAATCGGCAAAGAAAAATCATAAACACAGAATTGTAACAATGTTACGATTTCATCGATTATCACAAACAACGAAACCAATTGACAAAAGGCGAACCCAAAAAACCGAAGACATTCCGAACCCTGAAATCAATGATCCTGCGACCTCGTGGACGACGTTGTATAAATACGGCCACCTGCCCCTATAAGTTTGCCGTCGGCCAGCGAAATGACGACCACAGCCTTCGCGCATCGAAATTACGAACTCTTGGCAGCGGCGTTAAGACGTAATGGACACAGAACCTGGCAGTGGTTCAAACGGCGTAGCTCACGTAGCGCGCGTGGGGAGGCAGCGATTTATTTTTTAAATTGGAAGTTTGTTGGCCGCTGATTTGACACGACCCGCCCCGAAATTGCCCATCGGTGCGCGAAGATGAGGCGATGTATGAGGTCGATGAGCTACTCTGCGCCGAGTGTACGAGAGTTATGCCCGCGGACTGCAGAGATATCTTCCATTTATTTGTAACGTATTAAAATTGAAACCTACAAAAACCGAAAAAGTTCTGGGAATAGAAATTTTTGGTAATTATTGCTCGATTCACGATTTTAAGACTTTTTACATGCATCTCTCTGTTATTACTGTTACTGAAAATTTTACGATAACTTTCAGTAGGTTTCATTCTCACAAATTTCAGATCAATTTTCAGGAAAAATTCTGCCCGCGCCGGAAAAATTCAAAACTCAAAAAATTCCCAGTCTACTGGGCGAAAAAAACGCAAATATTCACGTGTCTTCTTCTTCTTCTTTGTTTTTGATTGGCTATGTCTTCTGGGCTATTTACATGTCAATTATGTAACTTTCCTATGCAATCGTTCCGAGTACCGACCCCATTGCTCGAAAAATATAAACACTAGCGTATTGTTACGTCTGTCACTTATTCTTAAAATCAAATATTATATTTATATTTCTCTCAGTAATTGTCTCACATATAAAACGACGTGTATGCGAATTTTGACCACGCTGCATTATGAAATATGAGGCACCGTGCCGCAGTAGGTCATCAAACTTACGAAAGACAACGAAAGACAACGAATTATACTTTCTGTAGAATCAGCATTTTTCAATTCTACTGCCTAAATGTATAAGACGAATG
>JAPYZO010012076.1:0-16123 GCA_030522905.1 Torymus flavipes
CTGGAAAATGCTAACCCACATTTCTCATCACACAAAGCCCTCACCATTTGCTTTGCAAATTCGCTCACCCCTCTTTTTTCTGCACCTGCCAAACCCTTTTCCTCCTGCATTCGAAATTTCAATACATAACTTACGTTGGCAGCAGTCTCGAATTTCGAAAAAAAAACCTCTTCCTTTCTCAAAAATGTACATTCGCTCCCATCAGCAGATCCCCGATCCACATTATCATAAAACGAAGCGAAAGAGAAAGAAGAGGAACACGCCACTGTATCTCACGCGTTACATCCTTGCGAAATCGCAAGGGGGGATCGCAACACAGCTCAATCGCCTTACCTCGTACGTGCGAAGCGTCGTCGAAGACAAAGGCGCGACAATGTCCATCGGGGTTACATATATGTATAGGGAAGGAAAGAGAGAGAGAGAGATATATACTACTCACCGACAACGTTGAGATGCACGAAGTGGCTCATGTGCGGGATCGTGGATACTTGGCATTCGTAGATGCCGGTGTCCCGGTGCTGGGGATACTTTATCTGCAGCACCCAGTCGTCCGAGTGGACGTGATGTATCGCCCGGAAGCGCTGGTCGTTCGTGTACGTGTACCGGCCGATCGTCAGCAGGTGGATGTCCCTGTGTCGCACCCACGACACCTGCAGAGTAGACATCTGTAATGCATGTGGTGCCGGCCAATTGCGGGATTGACTGTCTGCTAGTGTTTCAGCGAATGTGTGATAATGTGTGTATGTATGCTCGAGGGAATTGATATTGTATATGTAACGCGCATTTTTGGTTTATTGGTTGACAATGAGGCGATGGTGCGTGCAAGGTATACGTGGCACAGGATGTACGGTTAGTTTTAGTGAATGTAGGGTGAATTGTAAGCAGGAATTGTTTTGAATTACAGATGATTCAGGTGATACTTTAGGAGCTGTTATGTTTCTGTACTGAATTGGTTTTTGATTTTGACGAAAGTAGGGTATTTCATTGATGCTAGGGAATGATCGAATTAAATAATGCTTAAGCTTATGAATTAACAAGACATTCAGATTAACTAAGGCCGTGAAGTTTGCATATTAGAGATATACATAACACATATATACATTCAGAGAAAATTGATGATGTATTGATATGGTTGATTGTGATATTTGAATATTGCGTATACTGGAAATAACGAAAAATTTTATCGAAATTGAAAAATCCTATACGCGAAGTGCGAATAAAGTTATGACGCAGTAAATTATTCCGGGTCACTCTCTGTCGGGAAAATAGAAAAAAATTATTACGCTATTTATTTTGCATATAAAAAGCATGTCTGCCATTCGTAAATATTTCAAAACTTTAAATTTCGATAAATTCATGATACACACAGTATACCGAATGTATGAGCGCGCGAGCGGCGGCGGCTTTTTTTCCTCCCCCGCACGACATGCAGTTGCGTTTGTTATGTACGAGTTTACATACCCGTATTTTGACATGATTTTTGTCGTTCCCTTCATAACTTTTGAATTGGGTCACACACAGTGCGGGGGACATTTTAATTTGACAGACAGTATTCAAAGGGGGGAAAAAATTTAGGGCACTCGTACGTTCGGGGAATTTTTTTTTTTTAATTCGATAAATGTTATTCTTCAGAGGACTACGGCTCGCTCTTTTTTAAATTCGCCCGTTATTTGATTAACGTTCGACTTTAATTTGAAAATGATTAAATAAACGGTTAAAATAAATATAAATGGAATATATCAATTTCGAAGTGCAATTAAATTAATAGCAGTTTTCAAAATAAACAAGACGTGCGTGCGGATGACCTAATTGAAAATCGATTAGTCGAATTTCATTCCAAAATTCGTTGTTTGTTTACTGTTCGCATGGGCCGAAACAGAAAATAAAGCATAATTTAATATTGATTCACGAATGAAATACCACGTACTCTATGCACCTATAAATACAGAAATATACTTTGAAAAGTTCATTCGTGTTATTCACTAGGATTTCACAACGTCGACACTTAATATTAGCCAAATAATTCCATCGAAATATGTTCCCCACTTCATCATGAATTCAAAGCCCTCACCCATAAATTTCAATAACCCCATACAAAAATTTTTCATTTACCCTTACATCACGCGCTCAATATAAAATTCCATGAAATTTGACTGGCAACTCCCCATATTACCATTACGTAACTTCCCACACTACATCCACGCATTTAAATCCACGCGAGCATTCCCCACCCCCATAAACATCTCTCAGCCGTGTGCTTTCACCCCACTATTTTTCGCGCCGCTATAAATTCCCCGCGCCAACCCAGTTTGCGCGCGCGCGAGCAATATTCAATTACATTCCTCGCCCTTTGTGCGCGCGCTCAAACACATCTCCCTCTTCTGGCGGGGGGAATCGGCAAAAAATACATTTCAACAAACTACTCTGCCCGCGCCGTGGTGGAGCGCGAATTAACCTCACCCCCGCAGCCTGACCCCGCGCTCGGACACGATAATCCACTCGTGCCCTTTAAAATTGCAGGAAATGAAGCCTTTCAGCGAATCAACCTCTCTCTCTCTCTCGCTTCTACCAATCGATACTCGTAGACTAGAGGTGGAAAGGGTTATATAGAGGCGGCTGGGAGGCAAAAAGGGACGAACGATTTGACCACAATTAAATCTTCGTAAATTGGCCCGCGTGTGTGTTACACTCCACGGGGCGCCGATCGCGAAAGCTAATTCCCGTATCTTTTCTTTATGGGTGCGCGCGCGCCATCTATTATCGAGGCCGCGCGAGGGCAGCACGCGATGCGCGCAGGAAATTAAACGCGCCCGATTTTTCTGCCGTCGATATTTTATGAATTCTCACGCGGTGGTGGTGGGCGCAGGGAGCTAGTTTCGGAGTATATAGAGTTCGGGCCGCAAGTGGATCAGGAGGGTGGTGGTGTGTGCGCAGGGGTGTGAGAAGACGAGGGATTGTACAGCGTGTTTTATGTCTCTATTCTCTTTTTTTAGAGCGTGGTTTGTAGCTATGGGGGAGCGACGGCAGGAGTCCATTGTGTTATCTCACGAGGTGGTAAGTTCGAGGAGTGTTTTGTGAAGAGCTCGGTGAATTGGACAGTTGTGGTGATGGCTGGTGATTTAGATAAGGCCTGGTTTATGTTTCTAGTTTTTTTTTTCTTTTTTTTTATCGATTTGTGAAAATGTTTCAAATGTTTGAAAGAGTTTTATTTTCAGTGTTGTGCAATCATTTGTCAGTGAATCAGTTATTTTATAAAGTTGATTAATTAAAATTTATCAATTTTACTTCTTTCTTTTTTATATTTTACGTATTATATCCCTGCTACATAATGTCAATGATTAAAGTACAAATTAAAAAGAGAAAGTTTAGATTGGTTAGCCTATACACGAGCGAGAGAGACACACCACAGAGCCGTCTGTTCGACTCGCGTGCGTTAATTAATACTTCGCGAAAAAGGAGAGAGAGAGAGAGAGCTGGCGGCGGGAAAAAGAGAACGAGAGCGATTAAGCCGAACTTTTTCCGAGGCAGCACGCATAGCCAGAACGCAGTAAAAATAAAATAGCGAAATTAGAGTTTTATCGCCAACTTTCCGCGACACACCAATTAATCGAGGTTGCGTATATATAGTGCACGTGGCAAACGAAACGTGTTCGTCGTCGTTTCACCTCGCGCTCCAGGTCATTAAAAAGACAATCTGACGGGATGTTTAATCGAACCTCGTACCTAATAAACGACTGTCTCCGCTTCGTTCGCTCCGGGGGAAAGGATGAGTGCACGGAGGATGGCAGAGACGTTATACTGCGCGATCGGATATTTGCCTGTGACGAGATTAATTTGATCTCTCTGCGACTCATTCTGTCGTTTATCGTTATACGTTGCGGGAAATAAATAGTAATGATATTTGATAATTCAGTGTATCTTGGAGGAACGGAAATTGAAATTCTATATGCTTAAGTTTTTCATATTCATTTATTTAATTTTTTCGCAAAAAGAGGAAAAGTTGGATTTTACCGGGATGAAGAGAGTTTTTAAAAGAAAATGGATTTTTATTAAATCTTCTTTCGCAGGCTTTTGTACAACGAGAGAAAAAAAGGAGTATTTGTTTGTTTTCTTTATAATCATAATCACTGTTGTTGCAGCTCGCGTACTTTAACGCTCCAAATGTTAATTACAAAACCAAGGGAATTTGCATTAAAAAATCTTTACGCTTTGTAATTATTATTTAATATTTCTATTAAATATTCCATCTCTTCCCAAATCTCTACAACCCATGATCTTAGAAGTTACAACTACAAAGATGAGAATATAACGAGGTATACAAAAATTAAAATATTACAGCATTAAACTTTAGCAAAATCCAGTTTCATCTCGTTTGCACGGTGAATAAAGAAAATTCATCGGAGCGAAAGTGAATGCGAAAAACAAAGTGGACAGTAGGAGGGAAACGCAGCTCTTTTCGCTTTGTGATTTTCAAAAAATGCTTTTACCGTACAACGCTTGCCCAGCAAGCTTGAAGCCCTCCCTCCCTCCCCGTTCACGCCCGAGAGCATTCTTTCTAGCATTCTTCTCGATTCGTCGAATTTAACATCGAATTCTCTTCGCGCTTCATATTTATCAGAAATATGAAGAGACCTGAAAATTCTAAAATATACACGAGGTTGCTCCGAAGAAGAAGAGAATTTACAAAATCTTTTTACAAATCTCGAGATAAATTTAAAGTAATAAACAGTGTTGTTGTGAAGGAACTGCGACGAATTAAATTAAAATTGTGAAAAAGAGGATAAACTTGCTATACTATTACATCTAATAGTAATAATAGTACGATACGTAATAGTTACCGCGTACTCTAAACTGTCCAAACATTTCAGCAACAAATACAACTCTGCAACATCCGCGAAACCCTCTCATCTACAGCCTCCTTTTCTCTCGCGTGCCTATGAAAAGAAAGAAGGCATCAAACCCGACGAGACAATTACGCAACGCTGCGCTATACCCCCTTCCCACAAATTCCTTCCTCACTCCCTTCTCTCGCAATAAAAGCAGCCTCCCCTCACGTACATCCTATATATATCCAGCCGGCAGTGCGTTCGCGCCGTGAAAGCATTTTCCGCGATTCAGCGAATTTCCGAATCGCTCGCCGGCGCATGCACACGCCCTGAAAAAGGAGAAGAAAGAAAGCGAGCGCTACGGGAAGAAAGGCGAAGAAGCCGAGCGATTCGCTCTCTTATTGACGAGAGAGAGAGAGGGAGAGAGAGAGAGAGGGAGAGATGTAGGATAACGAATTGTGAAGTCGAGGATGTAAGAAAGAGGCAGCGGCGAAGGATCTACGCTCGCGTGCGGCTAGCGTACCGCAGAATAGTACGTACGTGAGAGAGAAGAAGAAGAAGAAGCGGGCGTCTGTATGCGCGCGCGGAAGAAAAGAGTGTACGCGAATGCCTATTTGCTATTCAAGTAGTTTCTCTCTCTCTCTCTTTCTCAGCGACCGCGCTGCTCCTTCCTTTTCTCCCAGCGCCGTCGTCGTCTTCTTCTTCTTTCGCTTCTTCTTCTTCTTCTTCCCGTTTTTCCTGGCGCCCGTTCTTTCTTCCCTTTACACACGAGCTGCGAATGGCCTCGGTCCAAACGAAACACATCGACTCCCGGCAGCCGCAAGCAAGCCTTTGAGCCACCCCTTTTCTTTTTGTTTCGCCGCGTGTATAGACATGAAGGGTGAGGGGAGGGTGGAAATTTTTATGATTTTACGTTGCGCTGGAGTGTGAGAGAGACCGCGGATAAGTGCCGGACGATTTATTAGGGGTATTACGAAGGGTTATTGAGGGCATTTTGCCGCGCGGTTGATGTATACTTCCATGTTGAGGGGGTGAGTGTTCCACGCTTGTAATTTCCGAAATTGTAGCGAGAGCTGCTGCTTTATTTGGGTCGATTGCGCGCGAGTGCGCAGGCTTATTGGTCGGAATTTATGTATAGCGTCGAGGCGTGTGACTGAATGCTCTGTGGCGCGCATTGTGTTAAGTTTTTCAAATTAATTTGTGATTTGGATGATTGACGGACTGGTACTTGTACCTATAAGTAGATTGAATTATGCGATTGTTAATTTTTTTTGGATGATTGACGGACTGGTACTTGTACCTATAAGTAGATTGAATTATGCGATTGTTAATTTTTTTTACAAATCTTGCATTTTATTTGAAAAACGAAATGTTAATTAATAAGCTGTGCAACTATTTACGTTTTTATTGCTTTATGATGTACTTGTCTGATCAAATCTTCCATAGAACCCTAGACCCCACACGACCCTCCAAACGAGCTCCCCTTTTCAAAAACCCAAAAACAAATCCAACTCCACCATAACCATTCGAAAACCACTAACTACCGAGCTACCCCTTGCCAAAAGCAATTTAAAATCGCAATTTGTCCTTATCTCATCCTCTTCCTCCTCCTCAGTCCAGCCAACCAGTCGTACACATACACACGTGCGCGCCATTCCGACAAACATTCCCACCTATAAACCCAGGTGCAATTCTGCTCTCTCTCTCTCACTCTCTGCCCGTTAAAAGAAAAGCGCAAAATTTTAGCAATTCCAATATCCGCGCGCGCGAGCCTCGCTTTACGACGGCGTAATACGACGGTGAAGAGGGTGGATGTAGGGGGAGGCTCTTAATTCGCTAGTGTCCGGTTACGGCCGGTAATTACAGCACGCTCGTACCATACGTCGGTCGCTCTCGCTATGTAGCTCGCCCGCGCTCGCGATCGAACTCGTAGTAGTAGTATAACCTCGTTCGTGTATATAGGTAGAGGTAGCAAGGCTGAAATAGAATCGGTATACGTAGTTCACTGTGTGGGTCGGTATATTTGTGTACTATATGTGTGAGCTTTAAAGTTTAAAGGGACAAAGGGAGTATAAAACGAACCGTCGAGCGAGTTTTTAGTACCGGCGGTAACGGCCACTCCGGGCAATAATACAAAAATAATTAACACGTGATTGCGCGCACGAATCTCGCAGTAGAGACTGCCGTGTGCGCGGACTCTTTCTTCTCTCTCTCTTTCTGCCTCTCGAGGGAGATTCGCATGGGGGCGCGTAGACGAGCGGACAAAGCGGGTCACGAAGGAGAACGTATATAATTCTTTTTTCTCCGCTTGCTTTTCAAATTAGTCCTTATATTTTATTTACCGTCGCGCGCTAACGTCGTATACCCTGTATACTGCGCGAGCTGGAATTGCCCGTTTCTTCTGTCAGCGGCGCGGCGCTTAAATGTCGCGGTTCTTGATATTTTATCAAGGAATCAAGAATCGTCAGGTTTGGTGGTACTATGGTATAATTACGCGCGCAAAAGAGAAAGATTTTAAATTGTCGAAATATCGGGCAGAGTTGATGAAATCAGGGGGGATGAAGAAATATGGAAGATTTAATTTATGCCGGTCGCAGGTTTTTAATGGCAGAGATCCTAATGGCTGATACGAGATTCTTAGATAATACGATTCCTGCGTCGTTGGATTATAACTGTCGCGCGCGGCGCTAAAAATTTCGAAATGCGCTCTTTCACATAATGGAACGAAGCGGTTGTTAACGTCGCGCGGCGTAAAATATTGCATTATTAAAATCGTATAGGATGATTAAAATTTTCAACTCGCTTAATATTCATTAAATCGCCGTGATATATTAATATGTTATAAAATGTTTAATATTCAAAGGCTTTTTGCGATTGCAGACTTTTATGGGGGGAAGAGTTTTCAGATTTTTTAAATATTAATTCTGTCGCGGTAATTGAGCTTTCACCACGGCTTTTATCGCTATAATTATTATTTATGTCATTGGGAAGTAACGGAGTGACGACCTGACACAAAGTAAATAACTAACTATTATAGTTAATAATTTATATAGAAATTGTATTTCCTATAGAAATTTGTGCTTCGCACTAAACAAGTTAAAGTTCTACTAAAGCGCATTATGGCGACAGTTGCTGGGTAAATTTTAGCAATGGAGAAATTTTCAAACATTTCATTAATTGTATATACATACTGACAACATTTTAGATGAATTTCTGAAAATAAATAATTTTGACGTTAAAATTATTGGAAAATTAAAGACAGCGTTAAGATTTGTTAACAGGTATATAACATTAAAAGATGATAATTCAAAAATAACTTCGGTTAAGCCATACAATAACATCTTTGTTATAGGAAGTAATTGTACGGAGCATACATGGCATAGAGAGGAAGAATTTAAGATCCGAGCTGCACTTGAGCTTGATGGATCCACTTTTAGCGGATAAGTTTATTAGAGAATGTGGAAATTGCCTCCGGCATCATCTGCCTTTGAAGTGCAAGTATTAAGAAAAATCGGGATATAAATTAACATAACCTCGTGGATATATTTTCATTCCATAAATAATGAATAAATAAAAGATGATAATAGACTTATACTTGTAGTATCGATAGCGTAGTGGTTTGATAGTAGGATCGCCACCTGGCGGAAGTTGGCAGAGTCAGTAAAGGAGTAGCTTGAACAGTTACGAATGAATTTTTCGGGTCCTCGGTGGGTAACGGTAACAAAATTTTCAAGACTGAATATTTAAAAATATGTTTTAAGGCGATTCATAAGCTGACTGTTGCAAAAAACTATTTCTATCATTATTGTTATTCTGAATAACCATAGTTAACGGTAAAATTAAAACCAAGACGATCCTAAATAAAAAAATAAAAGCCTACAAAAGCGAGGCACTGCGTCATTCTCAATCGCAAATGACCAAAGTAGGACTCGCACTCGTGTCTCTCCCGAAAAGCGGCGGACCCTTCTTCTCTCGCGTAAAATAGAGCACAGCGCGTGCGCTTACGCCACGAAAAAGCGAGAACCGCATTAACGTTCTCGCGTGCTCTGGCCTCGGAATCCATTCACTATATACCCTTCCTACCTACTAGCGGCGGCGGCGGCGGCATCGGTAAATCTGCACAAAGGCAAAAAGAAAGTACCGAACAAGTACTCGCGGTGTGGCCGCACGTCGGGCAAAGAGAAACCAAACGAAGTGGGAGTAAGAGAGAAAAAAAAACACTCGTGGCTCGCTCACAACAAAGCCGCGGAGAAAATTAGAGAGAGCGAGAGCCCCGCGAGGAGGGATAAAAATAGAAAAGGATTTAGAGCTAGAAAGTGTGAGCGAGAAAGCGAGAGGAGAGAGAGGGCTTAGCAGAAAGATAAGAGAAAGCGCACGGAACACGGCCACAGAGAGAGAGAGAGAGAGAGCGCACGTCAGAAGGCCGCGAGTATATAGAGAGTCTCGCGCTCTCTGAGAAAATTACTGCGGAACGTTTAAGCTCTCTCTCTCTCTCTCTCTCTCTCTCTCTCTCGCGGCGCAAATTTCAGGCCGCGCGCGTGGCTTTATAGATATGCCTGTGGGTGAGACGCTCGCGGAGCGCGTGGTTTTACAGGAGAGCGCCGCGCGGCGCGCATATATAGTGGAGTCGCGTTAAATTTGAAACGGAAGTCGACCGTAAACGTGCAAGCTCGTGCGGCGGCGGCTGGCTAGCTACCTTTGAGCTAGCGCGGGCGCGAAACCGAACGCGTATGTGGCTGGCTGTCTCTGTAGCCGCGGCTGCATTATTGCTAGAGCGAGCTTGCAAAGGGCGGGCCCTTTCGACCTTTTCCTGTAAAAGGGAATGCGCGTAGGTATACGCGTAATTGGTGTGGGTGAGATGGTTTTTTTTTTTCTTTGAGGTGGAGAAATGGGGAGAGAGAGAGAGAGAGAGAGTTTGGGTATAGTTTTTTGGTGGATAAAAAGAATGTGTGTATAAGGACAAAGTGGTGGCGGTGGAGTTTTGGAATTGTAAAAAATGTGGCTGGGTTCGGCTTTTTGGGACTGTTGGTTTTTTGCGGGGATGGAAAATACTTTTTGCGCCGGTGAAACTCGCGGGCTACTTTTTTTCATTAACTTTGAAGTTGAGAACCGGTGTAGAGATTTGAAAATTTTCATTTGCTATATGTTTCAAACATGGAATAAAATTGATATTTTGATTGTTGTGAACAAAACAAAAGATTCATTATTCGACTTATGTTGCGGTAATCAAGAAAATTAAGGTAAAATAAATCTTTTATTTATAAAATTTGAAATATCGATTTTAGTCAATGTTTTAAACAAATAGTGTATGAAAATTTTTCAAATCTCTTCAATTAAATAGTTAATGAAAAAAGAGCAACCAGCTAGTTTTGTCACCTTTCTTAGTACGTAGTTGAGTTATCACCTTTTTTACTCCCAGCTAACGAAATATACAAGATTTCGGAGTGAATCGAATTAAAAAATGAAAAGTGTGTTTGGCTATTGCGGCAGGGGACCGTTTTTTGTGCTTCTAACGTTTTTTTTTTTTTTTTATGGTAGAATAAGCATAAAAAAAAACATGGAGATGCAACAAATCTGATAATGGTGTACACAAGTCCGGTTGCAAAAATACCAGAAAATAGAAGAATAGAACAATCCACCTTTCGTTTAAAACAAAATCCAGCTATTTTGAATCATTATTACAAAACGATGCAAATATTGTCCTGTCCTGAATTTCCAAATTTCCGATCGAACCACGCAGCACGGAACCCTTATTCGCTATACCCCCTTTCCCACAATTAACAATATATACCAGCGTAGTTTACATACATGAGCTTACACACGCCGTTTCATATACATAATGAAATTCGATTTTACACGATTAGTTGATGAGTTTCAATATGTTAATACACGCCCGATCAATATGCAATCACCCAAAAATGTCACACACGAGCGCGCGCGCGCAAGCGCAACCGATATCCCTCTATACAAGCGTTCAAACATCGACTAAAACATATTTACACGATGCAATAATTGTTAATGCCAATCTGAATAAACGAAACGAGATTTTCTTCCGCCACCAGTCCCTTTGATCAAACTGTACCATACCCCACGCGCGCACTTGCGCATCGTTAATTAATAGTTGGAATTTATGGAAATCGGCCGGCCGCGCTCGCCGCCATTTGAATAATATATTTATGACATACGAGAGCACTGCACATACCCGCATACACATACACACTGACGTACACAACACGTACGGAGGTGGACCAAAAGTGACACAACAGCGGCAAAGTTTTTGGCGGACGTCCGGCTGTTTACAGCGCTGCCGTAACTTTCGGAGAATTTTATTAAACGTCGTCCCTCGCGCATAGCAGCAGCTCGAATCTACCGAATTTCATTTGTATTATCGGGGGCTTTTGGCCCGCAGAGTTATTTTGACTATTTCAGGTGCGTCGCCGCCGCCGCGACCGCGGAATACGCTTTCGCAGAGCGGATAAATAATTTCGGCGGCGCGTACATGTATATACGTATACGAAACCGAATTTGCGCGGGGGAGTCGTTGTAACAGCGGCTGAATATTTAAAGCCCGCGAGCGTATGTGTTTCGGGTATGCAGGGGGAGGGAGGATTTGCGTTGTGGGGATTCGATTGGAGATTTATTTCGTAAAGGGCAGCGTTTGCGCTGAGATTATTTGCTCGATTTTGTGTAAAGTGTGTGTATGAGGAATTTGGGATTAAAAAGTGGAGGTAAATTTATAATGATCGTAGCAACAACAGCAATAATGACTAAGTTAAAAATCTATGAAATCACTTTTTAATTGTATTTTTTGTCGTGATGGTTTAGACTTCACGTAAACTGTATTTATTTTACTAAAATAAAGCTATACTAATTCATTAATATGTAATTTTCAACAATTAATTATAGTTAGCAAAGATTCTATTACTCCAACTTAATTTTGGGCAAGAATTTCATCGCCCCATTTGTGTCTCGTTTCGGTTGTTTGGGGAAAATTTACTTTCGAATAAACATCTAATGTATTGAGTGACTCGCCTGACTAATCGAGGACGTAACTACTTGTACGAGAAGTTTGGACTTCTAATTGTCTGCCAGAAGATAGAAGTTATTTCGTGTAATTAAATTAGAGTTCGCGAGAACATGTTTGCATTCTTGCTCGATATTTATTCGCTCGTTCGAACGATATAAGCACTTTCTGTTACAAAAATGTATACGTGACGGAAAAAATTGGAAATTTTTTGAATACACAGTATTGATTAAAATTTCGTTTTTTTGCATCTCTAATTTTAATTTGAAACAGAAAAATTCGTAAAAAGCATAAATAAAGCGCGATTCCAAAAGTGTCCCGGCTGGATTTAATATTACGATATTCCCTGGCATCGCTTTTGGTGCCAATAAAGTTTAATATCAATTTCTACTTTGAATATCGGAAATTTAATATTAAAACTGAAATCAGCGACGCGCAAAGGCTTCGTATTCCTATATTGTAATTCGAAATTATACGTACTTATGCATTATGAATCAACTAATTTCGTTACATTTTATTTTTTACATCGTGCCATAATATCCTCGTATATAACTATTCAACAAATCCTCCATCAAAAGAATCCCAAAGAAACTTTATCCCTCTAAACGTGTACACATATACAATTCACCATTCACATGAATATTCGAAGAATCACTCTGCTCGCGAGGGGTGGGGGCAACCGGGCTTTATAACGAAATTCTAAGTCCAAATTGCGCCGCTCATGCATTAATACCCGTTTGATACCCGTTTTCCAATCATTCGCGATTAAGCGCTCCCAGAGTTTCCCGTACGTAGGTATACGTGCATACGATCGAGCGACCGCTCGCTTGTGCCTCCATGAAATAATCAACGTCTCGCGTATAATCCATTATCTGGCGAAGCCAGCAAAGGTGACGTGTGCGCGTCCGCTTTGTCTCTCTCTATTAACGGTAATGCGGTCGTTACTAGTAAGATTTCGGCGCTCGCCTCTACCCGCGTGCCCTGATTATTCGCGTTTAATCACGTAATGCGCCCTTTATGAGGTTCTGGTTTACCGCGAATCTTTGTTTGACAGTGAGTAATTATTGTTTTGAGATTTTTATATGGGCTGTTGGGGTTTTTTTAGTATTGGATAACGTGGGGAAAAATAAAATAGAATTTTATCGAATTTGAGTTGAAAGTTGATCAAATTGACCCGTCAATCCAATTTAGTATAGATGTATACAGCATTCAAAGTTGGATGAATTGAAGTTTGATGATAAGTTTGATGATAAGATGTCTCAAATTGTAGTTTTTAATTTATACTATTTTACTTTAAATGCTTAATCTATAGTTGCCATCGTTTAGTAGTCTATTGGTCTATATTCTTCCAACTGATGTGAAAATGGATTTATAATCCACATTTAGCTTAGTCTGATGATCAAAATAAAAACTATACTTTCCTACAATAGAAAAACCAACAAGAACACCTTTCTTCAACATCACCGAATCTATATCAGCAAACAAAAACAATTCAAACGTTCCCTTTACTCACCTCACCTCCCATCCCCCTTCGCGTCATCCTCGCACTTCCCTCTCCTTCCTACTCCCTCCATTCACCACGGCGTGACCGCACGCCGCGCGATTTGCCGCAGCCATTTTTCTCAGCGATGCACGCGCGAACTTTTCCCTACCTCACTCTCTCTCTCTCCGCTCAGCCGAGGGTCCTCGGCCCGGCAGCCAGCGGTAAATACGCTCTATCGATCCCTCAAGCCCGTCGCTTCAACGGCGCAGCCTCTACCTCCTCCTCCTCCGCCCCACGAGGTGTGGTTGCCCAGCGCTCGCGACCTGCGTGCGTGCTGCAGTCAGGTGTGTGTTCCCGGTGCAGTGTAGTAGTAGTGGATTTTTTTTTTTCGAGGAACGTTGGGAATGAAAGCGTATAGGTATAAGTTTGGGTGATTTCATTAGGGGACGACGCATTTAAGTTTTGAGCTGAGGTGGATAAATGTATGATAGAAGACGCTTGACGAATTTTGTTAGGAATGACGATTTGATAATAAGATTAACCCAGTTTCTCGGTATATATTAATTTAATAATTTTTAATGAAGAATATTTAGCTTTCGAATTGCTCGGTTAATTCGATTACGCGTGCGGAGCACAAATTTTCATTTAATTATAAACTGCGGGGAAGTTTCGAATTCGTATTTGAAAGTCAATGAACTCTCGTTTCGGAGTGAATATATTTTTTCATAACCGGGAGTATAGGCATTTTTAAACGAACGCTATTTAGTTTGCGCGTTCTTATATACCGCACTTTATACGTAAGTTGAGAGTCAATATTTTTTCAATAAACAAACAATGTTCTTCATTGTTCTAGCATTTAGTGGGCCAAAAAGAAAAAAATCGTTCAACTAGGATGAAAGCTTCGTTTTATCCCGCTTTTTGAATTGCAAAAATGCTAACTTTTTTATACTGTGCCCAAAAAGAGCCGACATTCAATCAAATATTGAAAGAGTAAATCTAAACTTGTACAAAATTTAAATTGATGAACGAAAGCACACTTCTTCGATTTTTGCCCCGGACAACTAAATATGTAAAATTATTTTTTTTCATCGCGCGCGTTTGGCGAGAAAATTGACGTTTATATATTGAATTCTCGTCGGACAATTTCTATTATTTCGACGTATACGCAAACCTTTTACTTCTACTGATGTGTGGTACAACGCATCAAACAAGAACTTTAATTATCACCATATACGAAATTCCCCTGCAATAAATTTTTATAATTATGCTATCCAACATTTCTAACCCATCTCCGTACCACTAAAACTTTACTTCTCTCCCTTTCGTTCGCACAAAATAAACACAAGCGAGAGGAATTGCTTATTAAAAGCAATCCCATTTTCCCGAAAGGCGGCCGCCGCCGCGGAAACGCCGTGTAATCTTTTATTAAAACGAATAACCTCCGCGCGCGCGCATTTACAGAAAGCCTGATTAATACACGTGAAATAAAAAATGAGGCCAAACGCGCGCGAGCAGAAATGACGAATGCGCAAAAAGCGTTTATAAAAAGATTCGCTAAACAAGGAAGAGAATTAAAGACGGGGGTAGAGAGGCGGAGAGCAAAATAAAGCAAGAGAAATCGCGCTCGCGTTGGCGCTTCTTGCCGGCGGCGCAAAGCGCGCGCGCGAGAGGCCCTTCTTCCGCTAAAGCCTCTCTCGCTTTCTTGCGCTCGCTCTCTCGTCTACCTTTTTTTTCAGGCCAGCACAAACACAGTGTCCTCCTATTATTTGGATGACCTAATTTTCATATTACATTTTCAGAGGTAGAGAGGGAGAGAGAAGCGAGTCTCGAGGAAAAATCCCCGGGATATACTTCGGACTTAGAGAGGTTACGGATGCGCTCTCTCTCTCTCTCTCTCTCTCTCTCTCTCTCTCTCTCTCTCTCTCTCTCTCTCTCTCTCTCAGGGTATTATGAATTGCGAGGCGATGTCATTGAAATTCTGTCATTGTAATGCGGATTATGGTGTGATGAGGATCTTAGTATATTGTAAAGGTATTAAATATTCCAGGTTTGCGAGATTTTCTAATTGAAATTTTTTTCTGTTTAAGAGGAGTCGAGTGTATAGTACTGGATATCAGTAACGGATAAAGTATTAATTCATTTGTTATATAATATTGACCTGGTATTTTCATTTCGCGTAGAAGGTATTTCTTTTGAAGATTGATTTGAATTCTTTATTACAGATTGATCCAAAAAAAGTGATGGATAGTAGAATATTGTATATATATAGGAAAAAAAGTACTCGAATAAAAGTTTTATACTGCGTTGTAATGGATATGATGTTTGCAAAAGAAAAGACAATTTTTTGATTGGCTTCCGCTTAAATATCGATTTTTGAGTTTGCTCACCAGATCATACAAAAGAAAAATTGAAAAACCCAAAGCGTTAATCAACCTTTCGACCTCGTTAAGCAAAAATCTATTATCAATACGCTAAAAAGCGCAAATCATCGCAACCACTGGAAAAAGAAATTACTTCCAGGCAATCTATTACAATGCACGTAGCGAGACGGGGGAAACAAAAGAGCATCGCATCGCGGGGTGTAGAGGAGACAAACGAAAAGGTTAACGATGCCCGGTGGAGTAACCGACACTATAATGGTTTATGCCGGGCCGGGCGTGTGGATTTTTTCATTTGAAAAATTTCATTGTAACGAAATAAAGGGACGAGCGGCAGGATTTCTTTCGCTATCGCGTTGCAGTTAACAATTTATCCGGCCTTTGTTTTTCCTCGTATTTTTTTCTCTCTCTC
>JAPYZO010012077.1:0-10553 GCA_030522905.1 Torymus flavipes
TATATATATATATATATATATATAAATCGCGCTGATGCAGTAAAATAGTTGATTGTAAAATTACAATATACATAATGAAATGCAACATTATATGTGCGACGTATTTCATTTACATAATTCAAAATACATCCGGAGCAATTTTGTCGCACAGAAAATAAACGACCCCTACATATAAATTGGAAAAAGTTTAATGGAATAATCAAATATATAAAAAGCGATCGAGCTTTCTATCTCTCGGACTGCCGACTCTCATAATTAGATTAACCCGTCGGGGCAGATTCCATCAAACCATGTCCGCGAACCAGACGCCTATATATTGGCGCGCACGCAGTCTGCGGCCACATATCGAATTATACGTTATACCGGACGAGTATACGCACAGCAACAGAGCAGCAGCCGCGTGAGATTGAGCCGCCGCTGGCGGTTGGCACATCGAATCACACCGCTGGCGGGCTTTTGACCGTGAAGCTCGCCCGGCGAAAACTTGAACGCGCAAAGCCTATACATAGCTGCGCTGCCTTGTCATCGATGACGAAAGAAAAAAAATAGCGATTGTGAGAGGGACTATAGGTGGAAAAGCAAAAAAGAGCAAGCGCATGTGTGCGCGTGTAAACGACAAATTGGAATTTTCGAGAGGAATGGGCGGGTGTGCGGGCGAGTCCGGGAGATGAAAAACTCGAAAATAATTCGTAGTATCGGTCTGATCGATGGAGAGGTATCGGGGAGCCGTGATTGTTTTGTAGAATGTTGATAATAGTTTGTTTTGCTTCCTCGCAAAGAGGAAGCTTTGTAATAGGGGAAAAAGTATTTTCAAGAAAGGATATTGTTGGAAACGATTTTTCTGACGTCTATAATTGAAATAGACAATTGCTTTTTTCTTCAGAAAATATCGGCGTGGATATGCGTATACCGATATAGATTTATATTTCAAGATCTGCAGTTCGGATTGTGACCGATCACAGATTCTGTTCTTTATTTTTATTTTCTTAATCGAGAAAAACTAGATTTTTTATATAATTCATTTCCTACTATAACACTAATACCATATGATCGCATTCGAAACGGAATAAAATTCTCTATAGTTTGAAAAAAAAAATCCAAACAGCTGTAATAATTGTTGAGTTGTTTATAAAAACTATGATATTATATCTCAAAAATAGAATTTAAGTTGCCTTGATTGATAAAAAGGTGCAGTTGATTACTCCAATTAACTCCATTGTACGTACCCTGGTAGAAGTCGATTCCATTATTTGCCTAATAAATTATCTGATTAAACGAACTTACCTGTAAGTAAAGTTCAATCAGAATTGTATGAAACGTCTCTTCCGAAGAGATCAACTTGTAGTTTCATCCAGTTTGCGTCGAATTCGTCACAATTAGATGAGTGAATACTATTAGGGTGGGATTGATCTCTTCCGAAGAAGCGTTTCATACAATTCTGATTGAATTTCACTTACAGGTAAGTTCGTTTAATCAGTCAATTGTATTACACGCCTCTTCCTCAAAATCAACTTTTAGATGTTCAAAGCTTGTTACGGCGCATTGAAAACATTTTTTCAATTATACTGTTTTATTGAAAAGTATAAACATAAACTGCATACATTTAAACTTGTAGCTGCATGTCGTGTTGAATATGCGGTAATAGTATTAGTATGACCACTTTTGAATAAAAGTTCTTTAACCCAACGACTTAAAGTCTGGCTAGTAGTAGTTTAGCTATGAAAATTGTGACGCATTCGACGCAAACTGGAGGAAACTACAAGTTGATCTTGAGAAAGAGGCGTGTAATACATTAGTTAGTTTCACCAAGAATCGGCGAAAAACTTTTCTTAACTATTTCTATCCATCGATGAAACCATTTCTCCGATCATATTCACCATTTAATAGGCAGAATGATACAATAAGTTTTTCACACATTTACATTTCACACATAGAAACTTGGCCAGTTTTTTTAGTTAGGAAATGGCTAGTAAGAGGCTTGCTATTATAAGAGAAAGTGAGATAGAATCAAACGAATAATAAACGAATTAAATACCAATAATTCGTGTTTACATTTTCGTTAATTATCTTTTATTAATATTTATTTTTAAATACATAATCAAATTACAGAGAAAATTTAGTAAAAAAATTTGGAGATTGTTTTCTCCACTAAATAGAAAATATTACTGGAAAAATCATTTTTTCAGTATTCAGAAATTAGCTATTTTTACTGGCTATTTATCAAGTTTTAGGCCATTCTCGATAAAACAAATATCTACCAGGGTGAAATTGTATTTTATATTAAATTATAATCGAAATCATCGATTTTCAATAAACTTCTCGGTAACCAATCCAAACCTTCACTACACAGAAAACTCTTGATTAGAAGCTCCAACTAGCGCGAGCATATGACCTTTGTCCAGATTAAATCCGTTGTTCGCCGAGTCGGAAATTCAAATCAAAGCGTCCCTATGCAGGCATTTTCAATCGATAACTCCGTGGAAATCAGCTTTCGACGGTGTAAGAGTGCGGCGCAGTTTTTCGAAAGCGTGCGCGCAGATCCATGGTGAAAATTTCTTTTGTACCGTCGATGCCCTCTTGTTTCCGTCTGATATTGATGCCGGGCAACGCGAGTGGAGGCAGTTCGTAATTATACAGGAATTCAATTTCACCGATATCGAATACTTGAATAGGCTCTTGCGCGTTTTGAAGTTCCGTTGAATGCATGCCATTTTGTATGACGGACGACATAAAATAGAAATGTAGTTGCGCGCTAGTGCGTTTGTTTGAAATTGGAAAAAAACATCTTTTAATGCCATCGCTTGGAAAATTGATGATTGAGCCAGAAAATAAGCATTTTTAAACTTATTAATTAAAAAAAATGATTGACCTTTTACTTCAGACATCATTTTGTAATGATATAATAATAAGAAACAAATATTAAATTTAAAAATCTTGCTAAAAATATTTTTTAAATAATTTAAAACTATTTTTATTTTATTCTAGGAATAACTTCTTTTTATTCCATAATTTAAAATCAATAAAACTTATTAAACCGCGTATGAATATCATAAAATCTACATCTATTCTTACCTATCGATAAATATATTTATTTCCAAATGAATTGTTGGTTTATAATTATTTTGTATTATCAATAAATTATAGATATTTTTCTTAAACTAGAGCTAAGTTAAAAATTATTAATTTCTTATAGTATTTCCACCATCTCAATAGTAGGTCATCTCTAAGGAGTATAAAAACTATTAATATTATACAAATATTTTAAAGAATATTGATAACAAATTAATATCAAAAAAGCACATTTTTCCAGAAAAATTCACGTCTGAAAGGGTTATTAGGTAAAGTATAGAGAACACTAAATTTCATGTAAAATTAATTTTATCGTGTACTATATGCAAAAACTAAATTAAAAATCATTTTGCAAAATAAATTAAATTTTTTTTTCTTTGCTACTACATTTAAACTGCTAAAATGTAACTACTCCAAAATAAGCAATGAAACTTTCCTTATACGAAAAATTATCCTCTGACGTTGGGCAATTACTAATTTATCGACCAATATCACGGAAAAATCCGAAAATTGCAGCGGAGAAAATAGCCGAAACAAAAACTAAACAAGATAGAAGCCGGAAAATTGAAAAATGCCAGGAAAAGGCAAAGAAAAAGGAAGCAAAACCGTCGAGCAAGGGAGAACGAGAGAAAAAGAGAGTAGTGAGTGAGCCAGAATAGGTAAAGTGTACCCTGGAACGTAGATCGCGCCGGCGCGCTCGAGGATATTATTACGCGCGACGCTTATATCGCGCCCGGCAAGAATAATGGCCCGGGACTTTTTCCCGGAGTTCGTGGCACACTACCCGATGAAAACTTTCCCGCGGGACGCGTGCATATATATGTGCATGAATATATGTGTGCGTGTCTCGTCTTCGTCTCCTGCGCGCGTGCGCGCGTGTGAGTTATAAAAATGCGCGCCGACACACACGCCAGCGAAAGTGAAATCTCGCGACCGCATCCAGATAAATGGTTGCACGATCCCGCCGGGGATTTCGCGTAGGTAAAGCGCTAAAATATTAATGTAACTTTCGTCGAATTTTCGGGTCGCTGGATGAGAGGCGAAGAAGTAGGCGCCTGTGCGCGCGCGGAGATTGGAAGAGAGAGAGGATGAATTATGCATCTGCTTATTCCTCGCTGGTTATTTGACATGCCCAGCGTGCTAGGATATTTTATGAGGATGCTCTAGAAAAATTTGAATTTTTTCAGAGGGTCGGCTATATTTCAAGCATTTTTTTTTTTTTTTTTGTTGTTGAGAAAAGAGAGGTAGTTAAGTATTAAGACATTTTTAATGAGTTTCGTTATGAGTCGAGAGTAGTTTATCTAATATGCCACGCGAAAAGAAAATAAGTCAAACGGGAAGACCACAATTTTGCGTATATAAATTTCGCGCTCTTGTTCAAACAGACAAAATTATAGAAGACCGAATAATGGAAATGAACGTTTCTCTTTACGGTTTTATCCGAAACTAATGCAACGTCGCGTCTGTTTTCCTTGGAATATGAGTTCCTCCACTGACGTCAGTCTACTTTATGTCTTAGCCGTGAAGCAATTTTCGGCGAACGCAACAGTGCAAACACGGAAAGTTGTTTGAGGAAAGTTTAGCTTTAAACAGAATTCCGACGGTTGACATTTTTATTCGGAATATGAAAAAAATTTGTTTATCGAAATTAATGAATAAAAATGTGGCAAATATCTTTAGAATCTCAAGTTGGAGTATTTAATGGCGATAGAAATTAAATTGAAAAACACTGTAGCTATACGAAATTACTAAACTCTAATTATTCAAATACACGTTTTAGATAACTTAACGATTATATTAGATCAAACATTCATCTATAAAATTTTATCTATGTCCATTATTCGAACTACCAAAATACCCATTAACAACTACTCCAGCGACAAACAGGCCCTTCCCCATAGCGTCATCTCCGATACTCAATACCTCAGCAAACTACCTCTCCTTTTGCACTATATACACCCCGCGCGCGAGCGCACGCGCACAAACGGTAATTTTTGGTCGAGACCGTTAAAGATCCCAGCAGCGGCATATAACGCGCAAACACAGAGACGCTCGGCTGAATATATGACAAAGCACAAGACGTAATCGGGATAATCAGCCGATCGTCGAAACTTAGGTCATTATGAACTTGGCGCAACCGAGCCGCGGTCCGCGCGCGCCGATAAACTGATAAGCCCCGAACCTCGGCTACACGCTACACACGAACTTGGAACGCGCGCGCACGCGGCATGAGAGAGGGTGAGAGCGAGGGCATGGAGTAACATACTAAGCGAGGCACAAAGGCAAGAGTAGAGCGGGGAGGGTGAGGGAGAGAGAAGCAAGAGAGATATAATGTGGCGGAAATGTGCGCAAAATGAGGGAAACGCGAAGAAAATGGTGGTGCGCGCTAAATTGGTAAAATAGGTAGTAAAAAGGTTCTTTTTGACCTTTGTCCTTTATCTGCAAACTAATGCAGGATTATAACGGTAAATGAGAAGCAATACCAATAAAAAAAAAAGAAAAAAAAATAATTTTTATTGCCCAATTTACGATTGCCCAGTATCACGTACGTCCTTTATCTCTGACCCAGAAAAAAATGAATCAGAATTAATGTTGACCTATATATAGGTATATAAATATCGTGTATAACAAGAATATAATATATTCTTTGCGTATTCGAATATAAAGGTACGGGTCTCCGCAAGCGCGTAAAAAAACTACTCGCGGCGATAATATATGTACGCGTATAAAAGCAATTTGAATTCAAAACAGCTTTAGTCGCTCGTGGCAGTAGAGCACGGGAACAACGATAAAAAGATTGGCCTTGGTGGCGTTCAACGCTTAATTCTCACTATCCACGTGTGTTTGTGCGCGTCCGCAGGAGGATTTCCCTACATACCAAAATAAATCTTTATTTTACGAACATATACGTCGAAATCGCCGCACGTATATAAACAGACGTAAACAAACTCGCGTTATTTTCCTCATATTATATCGAGACAGGGAAACATATACAAAGTACATAATGTCGCAAGCGGAGAACATCCAATGGTCCGATATAGAGACGTCACGCGTGCGCGAGAGACGGACAAACGAGCCGTAATACACACAGCGCATCCTCTTTACACGTATACCAGTCTCACGCTTAAATCCACACTCGCTCGTATATATATGCATTCATGTATACGTATAAGCCGCAGCGAAAGGGATAAATAGGTGCGCGCGTGACGGGACAAGTTAGCCGCGGACGCAAGTTAAATGGTCCGGGGACGCTAGTTGGAATTAGTTGTTTCCCGCCCGCGATACCACCATCGTTCCTTTCTTGCGGCGCGATTGCGTGGTGTGCTCCCGTCTAATGCGTTAAAGTTAAGAAGAGAGGGAGAGAGAGAGAGAGAGAGAGAGAGAGAGAGAGAGAGAGAGAGAGAGAGCTTGTTAGCACGCGTTCCGCCCTCGTCAGAGATGGTCAGAGCCCGACTGAAAGCTTCCGATTCCTCTCTCTCTCTTTCTCTTTCGCCGCGGGAGCTTCAATTATGGAGAAATGAAAATCGCATTTGGTTTGGTACGTACACCGCACGCGAGGTATGGTATATTTTAGGGGACACAGAGCGTCAAAGAGAGAATAGAGAGGTTCGGCTGAGGGTGCTTTAGTGGAGAAAGGGTGATAAGTTTATTCAAGCGACGATTGTGGGATGTAACGAAAGGATGTTGGCTAAGTTAATTTTTTCTTAATAAAGTGGGAAAGAGGTGGCAATGTCATACAGATTTTGTTAAATTTCTTTAAAACTCCAATTTATTTGATAGGTATAAGTTGGGGGTGTGTCCGAGTAAATTCGAAAAATTTTTTTATTTCTTCTTTTTTGCATTACAAATTAGAACGTGCTCGTACTAAGTCCATGAATGTTTTCTGAGCCTTTGAATCTTTTTAATTTACTAAATTAATTTACTATTTAGAAAATGTAGTTGATTTCAATACACAATTTCATCATTGACACTATAGTATATTCCAATTTATTAAAAAAAAAAAAAAAATAGGGAGAAATTTTCGAACTACTCGACTTACTCCTCTAGAATAAGTAGATAGAATAAGTAGATAAAGATGGAGTTTCGGCAATATTGTTAAATTTGAAACATTTTACGAAATTGTTGGCAAATCATAATTCTATATTTTATTTCACACTTCAAGGCGCTCTGCCATATCTCATTTTTACAGGACACTTCCATCATTTAAAGTAAGCGGTACCTTGACAACAATTATCGAGGATATTATTATAAGTACCCGACAGAAAAGCTTTACGACTCTTCCGACGCAATTTTATACATACCTATATATCATCTCGAAGAATGCCAACGGAGCACCATCCATTCTTCCCTATCTCTTCCTCTCTCTCTCTCTCTCTCTCTCTCTCTCTCTCTCTCTCTCTCTCTCTCTCTCTCTCTTTCTCTCGCAGCGAATGCGCCGAGATTCGGTCCGCTAATAAAATCGTATGCCTCATAAAAGCCAATACGTGCTAGCGCAAAGAGAGAGCGAGAGCTAAGAAGAGGGTGGAGAGAGAGAGAGAGAGAGAGAGTAAGTATAGACCGAGAACAAGGAAAAGAAAAGAACCGTCGGCTGCAAAGCCGCTTAATAAAAGTCCTACAACTCCCTTTTCCCTCCCTCTTCCTCCTCGCCGTCTCTCTCTCTCTCTCTCACCCTATCCTCCGATATCGAAAACGCAGTGCAACGGCGGCAGCGCTGCTGCTCACGCAGGAGTAATCAATAATTCAGCGGGATAGTGCATCCACCTCCGCTGCCGCCGCCGCTGCGGCTGGGCTAACGACGTTCGCCGGCGCGCACTTAGCTCCGCGTCCGGTGCCTCTCCCACTCTCTCTCTCTCGTGAGCGCCCTTTATGCGTGCGCCTCTTCTTTGCCAAGGTGAGGGTATATGTAGGAAGGGGAAGAGGTTCGCAAATCGTCTTTCGCGAAATTGCGGGGGGCCGCGGTGAGGTAATGCCTGATGCGGTATATCCGGAAGAATTGAGATGGAATAGGGGAATTGAAGTGGTGGCAGAGGGTGGTTGTGTTGTGCGTGAACTAATATGCGACTATGAAAAATAAATAAGGGTAAATGCTGGTACTTTGAGTACAGACAAATACCTTATATGTCTATAGATATTTAAATACTTAGCTGCGTATAAAACTAGATTTTGAAAATTATACAACTGCGGAGGCTAAATTGAATGGCAGTACAAGAATATAAAAGTCGAAAAAATTGGAGATAAACGAAGCAAGTCTTTAAAAACGAACAAAGCATAAGACGGAGGTGTAATCCAAATGAAAGACACTATACAGATAAATTAAAAATGTAATTTCGATGGAAAAAGAAACAGCTTGGTATAAAAAATTACGTAACAAAATAGAAATGAGCTGTATTTAGAGAGAGAGAGAGAGAGAGAGAGAGAGAGAGAGAGAGAGAGACGACCAAAACCAACAGCAAATGACATTAAAATAGAAGGGCGAAAAGGAATGAGCGAGAAAAGCCGAAGAGGAAGCTGCGCGCGTTCGCTTGCTCGATGTTTGCCGTCGATGTGATGGCGCGCAGAGAGAGAGAGAGAGAGAGGGAGAGAGAGAGAGCCGAGAATAGAAAGGCGGCGGAAATACGTATATATACGTGTATAGGGCAAGTAGAAAGCGCGAGTATATTCGTCGAAGAAGAAACCGATCCTCTTACATCGACATCAAGATCATTAAGAGGGTATTTCCTCCGCCGCGAATGTAAAAATCCGCTTACGCCATCAAGAGAGAGAGAGAGAGAGAGAAAGAACCTCGTACGCTCGCAGCACTTCCACCTTCTATATGCCACTTCGACCTTCCTCTATCTTCCCCTTTCTGTCTGTGCCTCTTACTCCACCTAATCAACGTGGTACATCACTCCGTCCCTTTGACTCCTGCCAGCGTTAGCTCTCTTTCTCTCAATTTTGAAAACCTCAAACCTTCCACGCGCTCTTTGAAATTTCGAGGGAAAAGGAAATTGCTCCCTTCTCTCTCTCTCTCTCTCTCTCTCTCTCTCGCTCTCTCTCTCTCTCTCTTGCCACCTATTTATCTACACTGCGCCGCCCTCTCGCTCTTTCGAAGATCAATATCGCCCGGTGTACCGTTATTATCGTGTACGCCAGGAATGAGAGAGGAGGGAGAGAGAGAGAGAGATATAACGCCTGTCTACGGCACTGTGCAAACTTCGCTGGCATCATTAGCACGGCGAGCGAGCGCGTCCTCGTTCGATATATGTATAGGGAGAGAGAGAGGGAGAGAGAGAGGGAGGCCAGAGGGCGAGCGCCAGAAGCTGCTGCTCGCGTTTTCGCGCGGCGACGAAGATAGAGAGAGAGAGAGAGAGAGAGAGGCGAGAGGAGAGAGGAGAGAGAGAGGAGAGAGGAGAGAGAGAGGAGAGAGGAGAGAGCGAGTGGCCCGGACACTCGCTGTGTGTATATGTGTATATGCGCGCAGCAGCGGCCGATATAATAACGGAACGATAACTTGTTTAGTTAGTGCCCCCGATATGGAGTCGATAACTCCGGAACGCGAGCACGCGCGCGCGTAGCAGATGGCGTGGCCGCGCGACGCCGTCGCCTTACTTAGTTGGGGGTAGTACCCACTCCCCTGCTTTGGGGTACAACTTGCAACAGCTGCGATCTATACGCCGGGGACGGATTTCGCGCGGGGTCTCCTTCGCGCCGGCGGACTCTGTTTATGTATGTACGTGCGGTGCGGCGGTGGTCAGTGCCAAGATGTTTGTGTTGGCCAATATTTGGGACGGACATAAGGAGATGGGTGTAGTGCGCGAACGCGTAATTGTGTGATTGGGTCCGCTCTCTCTCTCTCTCTCCCTCTCTCTCTCTCTCTCTCACGTGTTCCGGCGCTACCGCGGCTCTCGACACTCTGTTTGTACGTCATACGGTTATGGATGGCCGCGGTGCACTTGGCGGTTGCGTTTGCGGCTGCAGGTATATTGGGTATGTGTATGTGTGCGCTTCGTGTTTCCAAGAAATTTTGGTGGTCGAGGGCTGAGGGGACGTTGTGCTGTTTATATTGAAAATGGGGTGGACGGCGGTGATAATATGATGTTAGCGAAAAATTCAGAGATATGTTATTGTAATTTACTAATAAATATATGTAATTAACGTATATCTTTTAAGTATAATACCTTTTAATGAATAATTTAAAATCGAGCTTTAACGTGAATCAGTAAAAAAATACCCTACAATCCTGTAGTGAATAGACAGTCTTTAGTAGAGTGAAACTTTTGCTACTGAATAAGTGAATTCTTTTACTAATTAATACTAGTGCTCGACTTTTCATCCTTTCATTTTCAAAGGATATTATGTATGCACGTATAAGATCAATGTCTCGGACCATTATCCTTTGCTAATTCAGATTAAAACGTTAATACCAGCCGTGTAGCATTTGATCCCGATAACGAACTCCGCCTCGTGCCACATAATCTTTTTCACGAATAGCTCTGCCTCTCTCT
>JAPYZO010012082.1:0-10543 GCA_030522905.1 Torymus flavipes
CCCACTCACACACACATTCGCGTGTGCCACGCGTCGTCGTCTCTCGCGCGTTATCGGTTAGACGATTCGTTGGAGGGTGCAGAAGGAGGAGGCAATAAAAATGCCGGCGGCGCTCGAAATTCCACGCCGCGAAATTGTATCGTTCGACGGAAATGATCGGAGGAAATAATAGCGCGCTACCGGTTTTTGTCCCCTTCGACTTATAGAGGGGGCTATCTTTTTCTCTCTCGCTCGCTCGCTCTCTCTAGGTGGCCGAGGAGATAGGATTTAACGACGCAGATGTAGGACTCCCGCGCACAGAGCGGGAGGGAAATGAGTCGTAATTACGCGAGAGAACGAATCTCTCTCTTGATGCTGTTTTATTTCGCGGCGAGAGTTGGATGGCTTTATCGTCGTTTAAATGTAGCGGTGAGGACAGCTCCTTCGCTGTCGACGGCTGAACTGATATTGGGGTCATTTAATTTTCCGTACACTAAAATGCAAAAAGTGGAACTGAGGTATAACCTTTCGCTGCGCTTGCGATAAAGTAATGGTTATTAAATCTTTAATTCAGGATGAAATTGCACAATAAATATTCGATAGTAGTTTTTACATTAGCTATATCTGATGCGGCTACTGATAATCGTATTCATTCTTGAATTGTAAAACTTTGTAGTAGAATATGTGTGACACGTTTTAACTTTACTCCGTGATTGTTGCAGTCAATGTTTGATTAAATATCAGAGGAAATAAATTGTTTATCTTTATAAAGCGCTGAGATAAATATAACAGTATATAAAAACACTATTATGAAATAGCGATGTGACAGTTAGATATTGAGATTATTTTTAATCCCTCTTGGAAATGGTAAATTAACCTCATAAATTAAGGTAAATTATATTTGCCGAACCAGAATTTTCTTTCATTTGAAACGTAATTTAAGAATTTCATTAAAATGCTAATTAGCAAAAGGCAACAACGACGATGGCAATGAATTCCGCCATCTATTCGCGTTTCACATCGTCATCCTTGGGCTCGCCTTTTTATTACAAAGCTGATAATTCGAATGACAAGTCATACATAAAGAGCAGCAGCAGCAATACTACACCGGAGCAGCGTTATCAAGACACGTACGTACAACAGCCAATTCCGCGCGCGACCGGCGCCGCACACTCTGTTTCGCATTTACCCGCGACTGATCAAACAGCGATAAGAAAAATCTATGAATTCGAATCGCGAATTAAGCTAAAAATTAGAACCCGCCCCGGCGAACACGGCGAACAATGAGAGGAGGAAGAATAAGAAGAGTACGACGGAGGTATAGGATGAAAAAAACAGGAGGCAAGAGAGCAGCAGACGGAAGCGGAACGAAAATCGAATAAGGGCGGAGGAGGGGCCGGAGGAGGAGGAAAAAGGAGCGAGAAAGCTGATATGCGAGGGCGGAGGAGGGAGGGAAAAATTGCTAGGAGAAGCGAAGCGCGCCGATATAACGAGAGAAGACGCAAATAGAGCGGAGGCAAATCTGGACGCGGCGCGGGAGAGAGAGAAAGAGTGAGGGTGGGCGTAGAGATGTAATTTATTGATTCTGGGGCTTTTCGAACCTTTTAGAATGCACTAATACGGACTGCTGCAGGATGCCGCACGGCCGGCCTTTCTTTGTCCGATTATATACTCCGTGCGGAGTTACGTAAGTATAGTTAACAAATACGAACGGCCGCAGTGATAATTGACTCACTTGTGCCAGGCGGTGTACAGTGGGCTTAGGTTACATTGGTACGGTGGTATAACGGTCTGGTACGTAATGTTATGCTCAAAATAGTTCATTGTTTTAAATAAAAGTCGCACGTAAATAGATGATAAGGATTGCTTGATAATTAGTTTTGTAAAACTAGATTTTACATTGCATCATATTATTTAATTAATGTTGATTAAAATAAGTCTATAGCGCGTGTATTCAATAACATAACAATATTTTTCTACTTTGCGCTTTATATCAAACGTCATATATTTTTAACATTTAAATTTTCTTAAATTTTATTAAATTTTAATGTGAATTTACGTTAAAATTTAAGAAAATTTAAGAAAATTTAAACGTTAAAAATATATGACGTTTGATATAAAGCGCAAAGTAGAAAAATATTGTTATGTTATTGAAAATTCAAAGTTAAATGAAATTTTTCATTATGACAGAACATTATTTTAAAGCAGATAAACATTTCAGTGCAGGAGCTGAATGTTATTGCCCTTTTATTAAACTCTCGACAACGTCCAAATAAAAAATTAATTTCGCCCGGTACATCATACGTCTCGCAAAAGAATGGTATATATATATCACGCATGTCATTAATTTACAAAATTTGAATTTCGGGGAAAACACGCGCGCCCGATATAAAGAGTAGAATGCAAACCGTTGGTTTTCCCGGGACGAAAAAAAAATATATTTTCGACGTACATTCCCCGTCAAAGCAGACGTCGTAAAATGTATTTTTTCCGCGCCTGCGCCTGCGCGAAACGTGCGCCACGTGTTATCTATACGTGCTGGAGCTGCTTATATACACGTGCGTATAGATATAGGCGGCCATATAAATTCATGAAGCGTGGCGAGTATGAAAAATGCATTTTTATCTGCGCCCGCTCGGCGTTAACGAACGTACATTATATGCCCACCCCTCCACTGTGCCCCGAAATGTGCCTGAAAATCTTCAAACGCGCGGTGTAAGCTTTATTAAAATATTACGAGCCGCTTGCAGCGAGAGAGCCGTGAATTATTATATTGCTTCTAGTAACTCAATGGAGAACTGAGACGACTGAGTGGGAGGTTTTATTAGGATCTTTTGTCGAATTTTGCAGCAGTGATGATTAGCGCAATTTTTCTGCTTGTGTACCTTAATGTGTTGTTAATTTCAAGATAAAGAAGGTTTGAACATTTTTAAATTGTGTGTTCTAAGGAAGAATATTTGATATGTTTAGCAAAAATTATTCGAATGAAATACCAACAAACTTTGAAAAATACGAGTAACGTAATATATTCTAACTCGAGTTTCAAAATTGAATTATTTAGTCTAGACGAGTTTCAAAACAGTTTGAAGAAAACTAAAATAAAACTAGAGTAAACATTTTTATCTGCTCTTTTGAAAATAAAAAAAAGTATAACTTCTTTTTAAAGTGCAAATATAGTTTCAAACGGAACTCCGAAATGCATCGAAATATGTACAACGGCAGAGCTACAGATTTAAGCGATTTATTAGTGTATTTTTGTTGCTCAACTTCAAACTATTATAACTTGGAGAGAAGTTCACTTAAAAGGGGAATTTATGACCCAGACTATAGTTAATTCAAGGGAATTTTACTTAAATTACAAATTAAGCTCTCACGCAAAATCATAGCTACTTTCGTTTCAGCGTATTATTCTGCACTAAACGTCGCTAAATTTTTAGTTCAGCATTCTCGAATTAGCGAGTTATTTTATCAAAATTAAACACGGCCAGATAAATATTAATTTTACACATAAAAATATCAAAGCTTCGCCTCCGCGCGGGGCAACTTCAGCGATAAATTTAGCGATATGCTTTTATTACGGGCGCTCTTAAGCTCCCGGTCGATAAAGACAAAATTTCCAAGAACGGTGATAAAGTGTACGCTTTAAATAGCCAAGACATTCCATACCTAATCATATAGACTATCCCTCGGCATTTTTACGCGATGAAACGTAGTCAAGCTCTCGCACACATCCATATATACCTGCCACGCCTTATACTACATCAAAACTCCTAAACTTTTGCTCACCACACGTAAGCGACCCAAACTATTCGACTACTTATCAACTAATTCCTTCATCACCGCCCCAGCTAACCGCCACGACAAATTCACTTAGCCGCGGTCCCCGAACCTCCCCGGCAATAAAAACGAATAGAATTACCATCGGGCAATTAAAGGAATACGCAATCGCTTCGGTCCCGCGTATATATATTCCGGGAGTAGTCGCTGCTCCGCGGCTATACGGCCACATTCGGAACTATTATATAGATCATTGAATTGCAGATACGCGAGGCGAACTGTTACGCGCGAGCTGCGGCCATTGAATTAATGTTAACGCGCCGCGCGGCTCCCGATGTTTGACTTTGCCCGAGCGCCGCCGCCCGGCGTCTCTCTCTCTTTTTCGGGCATAATTAGGTGAGAAGGTGGCATTGTGTCGAGCGAAGGGATGTAATCTTGGGCGAGAATCGAGTTTTTGCTCAAAATTCGAGGCAAGTGCCGTGGCGTGGCAGTAGTGAATAAGAAGGTGAATAAATAAGCGGGGAAGGTAATAATCCGTGATTTACTTGGGTTTTTAAGGGAGACTTGAGTTTTAGAATGTTTTTAGATAATTTTTTGCGTGAAGTATCGGTTTCGTACTTTCATACTGAGAATTGAATTTTAATAGTAAGAAGGTGTGGAGGTTGTATGATATTTTACATCGTACTTTTTGCTACTCTAATTGAATCTATTGTTTTTATTAATGATACTGACTGTACTGCATTGTTCTTGGAATTTACATGAAGAACACTGGGTGACTAAGATGTTTGATAAAAATGATATTCGCGCTCTGACACGATTCCTAATATACCTACATGATGATACTTCATCCGAAACTTTGTATCAAATTGCATAATATTTACAGAAATGGTTGTGAAACAGAAGGATCATCTCTTTATGAAAACGTTTATATAATTTTTTAATAAATTTTATTATTTCATAGACCGTAATAAACCATTGAAAGAACATGAAGATGGAAATAAGTATATTACGATCGATAAATTAAACTTTTAGACACCCGATTGGATAATAATATTCTAAATATGAAGAAGAGATACATTTAATTTGGAAAACTCATTATAAAAGGTATATTAAATTATATAAAAGGTATAATATATAAATACATATCAATTTATTAATGGAGAATCGGATATTAAATGACGAACTGCTTAATATTTCAATTAAATATACATCATTAAAATGTTATTGCAGTCAATGAAGAAGTAAAATATATATAATTAATAATACACGTTCTGAATCTTAATACTACATTAATCAACCTGTTGCTATTTTGATACGCTTTGAGAGAATTCATACAGCAAATTATTTCATATTATATTTAATACTTACTAATTGGATGGGTATAATAAATATCGGTACGAAAAGTCATCAGATTACTCACCTGAAACAAAAAGCAAATAAAAATTATTAGTACTTGAATGTTCGTAATAATAATAATGATAAATGTTACACAATAATTACAAATTAAGTTAATTTAATCAATTAATTGGTGACAAATCACTTCGACTTGATAACTTAAACTCAACAAATCTGACAGTTTTCTCAAAATCCATCAGAATTTCGACCTAATTTAATCACCAGCAAAAAAAGGCAAATTAATTCATGAATGATTCAACGACCCTGATACTCTCTCCTTTTTCTACGAGAGCACGAAATTTCTTAAACACCGTGACCAACATATTGCGGGGTTTCCCTCGAAGTGAGCGCTCGCGTTTCATTGGTATTCCCAGGAAACAAAGCTCCGGGATTTCCCAGAAGAGGGTGCGGTAGTCTCCTGCCCCCCTTCGCCCGTAACTCGTCCTCGAGCAGAGAGTCGTCCAAAACGATAAAAATGTTTAGTGCCATTGTTATACCGGCCCATCATCTTTACGCGCTTCCGAATTCTATTTCGATTAACAGTGGAGAAAAGGAGAAAGAAAGTCGTTTTACGCGGGCGCTCTCGGGCTGCCCGATAAAGATGGGGAATAAAGTTGGCATCGATAATGTCGAGGAGTTATTACTTTTATCGGGTCCAATGAGAGAAGGCTGTTTCTCGCGGCGATTCCGTCTCGAGATATCTTTAATCTTCTTGCTGAATGCTCGGCGCGAGTTGGCGCCGATGTGGATCAAGTCGGAATTAGTCATTTAAGGAGATTAGCTCTGTGTATGGTACACGTATAAGGCTCATTATCTAGATATACTTGAAACGTCGCGTTCCTAACGTAGATCTACCGCGAAGCTTTTGTTGTATACTTTCCAAGTAGGATACATAATTCATTGTGATGTTATTGTACGTTATCAACATTTTCAGTACACCGATCAAACAGAAAAATCCATTCAACAAACTTTTCAAACACTTGAAAGACTTGTAACATCATTCAATCAGTTAACACAAAGGATAACACCAGTACTATCAACCAAACATTCTGTATCAATCACAAACTATAACAATGAACAACCTAGCCATTCCTCTAATCCCTCCTGACTCTAAACAGAATATCCCCGACATCCATGCCCAAAGCTACGGCGACAAACGATTACTTTCCGCGCTCTCGACAGTCCATATCTCAGTCCGGCCGCGCGCGTCGCATCCCAATTCACTTGTCTGAAATTTCGACGCCAAGAGACAAACGAGGCGAATTCGCGTCGTTCCAATCTCTTCCCTATATATATAGCTCTCTCTCTTCCGGTATACACCACAGCCACGGCACGAGAATCTTCCCGTGAAACCAAGGATCTTTCTTGCGCTACGCAGTTCCGTGCGATGGGGGAGTTAGCTGCTTCACGAATCGCAAAAGACGAGCCGGACTCCAAGGTCGTATACGTACATCCTCTCCCTCTATCTCCACGTGCCGAGCGCGCCACGTAATAAACGGGGGGATGGGGGATTGAGAGAAGGGGAGAGAGGCGAGCTGGTGGCAAGTCCTGCGTAGTAATGGCGGTGTACACGCGTGCGCCCTGAATCCATACACACACACAGTCGTCCGGTTTCCCCGTGAGGGGGTGGGAGTGACAGAGCGAGGGGGTAGTGGAATACGCGAAGGGTGACGTCACCCTCGGCGTTGCAGCTACGCGCGCGCGCTTGCACGAGGAAGGAATATTTTTCGATGGTAATCCGCGGGACGTTTTACTGCGTCGGGGGTTTACTACAGGTGCACTGCTGCAAGAGCGAGCTTTTACGTCGAGTAAAAGAGGTATGGGGAGGGGGTGGTGCTGGGCTTTTTCCTGGTGCGGTGTGGTGACTCGAGGGTGGAAAAGAAGGTTTGTAGGTGCTTGGTGCGGAGGGCTGGAGGTTTACGCGTTGATCTTTGGTCTCTTCGCAAGTCTAAGATTGATGTGGGTTGTGGATGTAAAGATACATTTTGTATGATTCACTCTCTTGGAGTTGAGAGGGGCAGTTTGTTGATACTGTATTTAGGGTAATCATTGGTTCAGATGAAGTTGATAGACGCAAAGAAATGATAAAGTTGTTATACTACAGGTTCAATTATTGCATTGGGTAAATGAATACTAAGCCAGTCAATTTCTGACTAGTTTGCATAGCGTATAAGCTGAAAAGGAAACGAGTTGTTTGTTTGGCAGAGGCAGAGAAGAGAAAAACAAATGGTCTATTTTATTTTACACGCAATTGGCAATTTAGACGTCAACGCTGAGAGTTATAATACCATAAATCTTTTCGACCGTTTGTTCTGGGGTCTGTTTGGAACAGTTATAGGAAAAAGGTAAACTACAGCCATAGGTGTCAAAACACTTGTAAAGGTGTCGATCCCTAACCAAAGTGGATGTAGGTAGAAAACCCTTAGGACAAAAATAAACTCTCCCACCAGGAGTTCTGAAGCTTAAGCCTCTAGAATTAGACATGTCGACGAGACAACTTGTAAATCACTGTAATAATGGTCGTTTTCACCATTTACCGCTTATAATCACTTCGACCACTGTTTGACACTTGCGGTACAATGTCAATATAGTAACAACTAATAACGGCGTGCTAAGATAATTATTATTTTTGGTAACTGTTAGATGAAAGAAGACAACTTCAATTATCCATAAGCTTCAAACTGTTCTATACATTTTAAGTTTCAAAATACAATACAATGCAAATCTAAACCACTATTATTAGTCCCTCGCTATTCCCAAAATTACATCCACTCAAAGCCCATCCTTCCACACTAACTGCGTATAATTCCAATTTAGCGGTATACATTTTCGCGCCAGACAATCCAACAACAGAGATCCCAGCAACAATTGCATTCCAGAATTCACAGTTAATCAAGCGGCGGCGGCGGGAAAATGAAAAATCCGCGAAAAAGTTAAACCACACCACGGTCTCTCTCGTAAAAAATCGCGCGCAAACAACGGGAGAACCCGAGCAAGCGCACGAACAGCGCTCCTCTAATCATCGCAGATTTTTCCTCTCTTTCTCTCTGTCTCTCTCTCTCTCTCTTCCCGCACAGCAGTAGCAGCGACGGCGGCGGCGGCAGCGTCGGCAGCCAGACAATGCCATGTGCGGCCATTGTACAGCCTGCTGCTGCAGCCATCGCACAGACGCACACACACACACCCACGAGCTGAAGGAAAGCGCCACGGGCGCATTGTCAGCCGAGTAGAAAGAGAGAGAGAGAGATAGAGAAGCACCTGCTGTTCGCCGCGAAATTTCGAGAAATCGCTCTCCACGCTAGGAAAGTAAGTAGCGTGCTGCCCTCTCGATCCTCGCCTCTCTCTCCTCCTTCTCTCTCCAGAGGCCCTTTATTAACCCGTCACGCGGTTTCCTCTCTCTCCGTCTCCCTGACTTTTGCGATTCCTCCGCTCCCCGTGATGGTTGTCTTCTTCTTCTTCTTCTGTCGGCGTAGAAGAGGAAATTGGCAGTTCTACAGATCGGACAAATGGCGCTTCGCGCGCAATTAGAACAGGTAAACGCCGGCCGCACGAGTATTTCCGTCGAGGAGGAGACAGTGGCGGCTGCGAATAACCGGCGAGGAGATCGGTTTCAGTGGGTTAATATTCAGGGAGCAAGTGAGCGAGAGCGCGACAAGTACGCGGTTTATTATTATCTTTTTAGCGATGGTTGCGCCCGCGCGCGCCGGGTAATAATGATGGGTGCAGCCGAGGAGAGGCCGATTGAAATGTTCGGGATTTATGTACGTTTTGGTAACCTCGTTTTGAAAAATTGGCAGAGGTTGGGAGCTGTCGCTCGATCGAATGACGTTGACTCGGTCGACGCGAGTGTTTCATTGAAACTCTTTTGATTGTTTCGTAATTATATACCTTGGCCATGTTAAAAATTGATGTTAAACTTTTCGATTTCCTTTATACAGGATAACTAATTAATTTGACGTCTTTTCTCTTATTATTATATTTATCGTTCAATATTAATCAAAGTTATCATTCCGAAACGTAAGATCACATTTGATATTCCTTTGTTATTACCTTATTTATGAACACTGATCAATCTTTCATAGTTCGCATCTTTTTATAATGCTTATCTTTGGCTATATTTACGTCGTAACCGTGTCAATACGGAAAAAAATGTGAGTCATATTTTAAAGCGATCAGATACGGGTAGCAGGTGCTGCTGCTGCTGCAGAGGCTCTCGAAATTTGGTTGCGATCGTATCGAGTCAAGCTGGCAATGTTCGATTTTTAAAAGAGAACAGTCGTCCGATGCACAAGCCATTCCTATTTCCTTCTAAATTCACCAATAGCCCGATTTATAAATTAGAATAGTATTATACGGTTTGTTTAAAAGCTTATTACCGAAGTTATTATCGGTTGAACTGATTTTAAAGCCCTTATTTTCTATTTGAAAATTATGAGAAGCATATAACTTTATAGTGTTATTACACGCATTACGCGCTGCACGCTATGCGAAAATGCGCGTGTTTTGCACACGTTGTTGAGCTTATACTAAAGTCGATCGACTGTAAATGTATTTATTGAGTGTAATCGCCTATTCAAGCTTTAAGCGTTAAAATAATATCAGGAAATAATTCACCGAAAGTCAGATTTCCCAGCGAAATCCAGATAAACTGACAAAAAATCTGCTGTATACAGATCTTGAAATAAAGTTTATCCATTATTAAAAAAAAATTTCTGTCCTCACTACAAGTTGAATTGATTACCTCTTTGTAACGCTTCTACAAATATCAGCGATTAATGTAATATTATCAAAAATTGAATAATCAACATCAACAACGTTAAATTAATGCTTAAACAATGAATCATTATTATTACGCAACAAATGAAATGTTGTAAAGTTCTAAAAAAGAGAGTAGCTCAAGGCGCAAATCCGAGTGCTTAAACCATTACCGTCCGCTAAACAGGAAAAGCACTCATTCCAAGCCACGCACAACGCATTCCTCTCGCACACTTGTCTCTATGCGCGAAGAACCAGCAGCGGTAGCAGCAGCAGCAGCACGACAAACCTACAAACGCCCTCTTTTCCTTCCTCCCCCCGCGGCGGGGCGCGGACAAAAGCGAAGAAAGAGCAGGACTGAAAGAGGGGAAAAAAGAAGGCGCAGAGTGAGAGAGAGAGAGACGCAGCAGAGAGCAAAGTCGCGGAAAGTAAGAGAATTCCCGGGGCGCGCGAGCAGAGAAACCGGATGCAATGGAAGCGAGCGACCGATAAGCAGCAGCAGCAGCCACCACCGCTGCTGTGGAATAACGTGAACGCGCGCGCGCGCGCTTTTCCGCTGATAGATACCGCTTTTCAGCTTTGCTCTTTTATAATGCGCTCACAGATAAAAGCCGATTCTCGGCTGGCTGCCGCCGTC
>JAPYZO010012094.1:0-11086 GCA_030522905.1 Torymus flavipes
GACAATAATCGATACAATATTTAGATACAATTTTTTATACAATATCAAGATTGTGGTCACGAGATTGTTAAGAATCTTGTCTTGTGTTGAAAATAACATGACATTTTCTAATCGTAATAATTAATGAAATCTTAGTTACGAAAGCATAATCACCTATGCCACATCAAGAATCCTTAATTACAACAGAATTTGCAGCCCTCGGCCATCTCCAATCCAGAGCACTGGTTCTGAAATATATATATACGCATATATCTTGCTCGCGCATCCCACTGACCCAGCAACCCGCATTTACCCAACCCTCCCCCGCCACATTTGAAAAGTTCAAATGAAACACGCAAAAACACCTCTTTTAGCTCGTCTCCATCCCGTATAAGCCAATTCGAATCGTTCACTATCCCTCTCTCTCTCTCTCCCGCCCTCACTAACGCGCGAAAATGCCGTCGCGATCGCTCGCGCCAGCACGCGCGCGTGCCTGCAGCAGAGGAATGCCGATTATTACATAACTCGAAGTGGACATATTGCCTCGTAAGCGAACGCGTGCTCTCCTCTCTCTCTCACACTCTCTCTCTCTCTCTCTCTCTCTCTGGTCCGGCGAGAATCGGAATGCCTTCGATTTCGACGCGAGGGTTATTAGACGCGGAGTCGTTGCGCGCATCGGCAGCCGAAGGACGCGAGCGCGACCCTCTCTCTAATTATAGTCGTGAAATAATGCGCGGATCGCGGAACCGGCGTGTGTGCGTGTGTATGTGGAGAGTGAGAGGGGGAGGGTGATTCGTTTGCGGAATGATATGCGCGCGTGTGGGAGGGTATACACGATGCGAATGCGGAAAATAACGGGATATATGGCTGCGAGGTTTTTGGATTGTTCCGTGGGGTGGATGGAGGACGGCGCGGTGATGAATTTTTCAGGAGGATTGCAGTCCCGTAGAGGAATGTTCATAATAGCATGAGTATAGGAAGTTTGAAGATAATGACAGGATTTGAAATGTTCAAGCAGAAAAATAAATTTGATTTCCGGAGAACGGTTTTGAAACATATCCAACTTTTCAGATGAATAATAAGATTTATACGATAAATTGTAAATCAGTTTCTGATTGGGCTTTCTTTTAATCTGTTTTATTTTTTGAAAATTTTGTTTTATATTGTGAATAAGCTTCTTCGATTATTCATTTTTCAAAGATTTCTTATGAAAATCTTCATAATTTCATAAAACGAAGTAATAATGCTAGCAATGTTTTGTGCAGTTAGCAATGTTAAAATAATTCTGCTTTAATCCCTTGAAAAATGTTTCAACTTATCAACGTATCTCAAGAAGAATTTACGAAAATAAAGAAGTAAAAAGGTGATTCATTGAACTTTACATAAAAGTTAATTTACCAACCTCGTACTAAAAGAAAGAATAGAATTAAAAAGTTTCAGCGAATCATGTTAGAATTACAGGTGGTTCGGAGCTCGTAATTTTCCCTTTCGCTGAAATGCTGCTTTCAATATAGCTCCTTCTTGAATTTCAAACCCAGATGCTTCTAGCATTGCGAGAGCGCGAAGGGAAAAAAAAATGGAAAAATGAAATTAAAGGAACGTCAAGGAAGAGAAACGGCGCGCTTTCGACACTAGATTCCAGCGAAATTGCGGGTTGTTTATCAACCGCGTTTACCTGCGACTTTTTCACCCCGAAATATATATAGATGTACGTAAATGGAATAATAAATGAGTTCTTACTTCTGCGAAATAACAAATTCAAATCTACGCCGCTTTCACGCGACGTTTCTTAGACTCACTTTTCCGAGCTTTTTCCCAAAGAGATTTTGTTTGTCATTTGAAACTGAAATTGCAAAAAATGGAAAACTTTTCTTTGCATGAAGTATATATTTATATAATTATGGTTTGTATTTTATTCTTATGATAATTGTACTTTAGAAAATTGTGTAATATAGTAAATTATTACAAGATTTCAATGTAAAAAAAATGAAAAAGTTAGATCAAAACCATTCTATTAAAACCCTTCGGAAAATAGCCTTCCCATTCGAAGGTTAATCTTAATAACTCATTCTACCGCCTCACTGATCTTAACTCACTTCCATTCAAAAATCGCACAGAGGCAACGTAAAAAAAATCTCTCCTCTACATCCGCGATTAGATTCAAAGCAATCTGAAAGCCCACGACGCCGCGAAACTCCAATTTTCACTTCATTCTCTCTCTCTCTCTTTCTCTCTCCCTCAATCTCTCTCTTTCCACACGCGCTATTTTCCGCAAATCCCATCAAACTTTTTTGACGCGTCAAGTCCAGCGCGTTATTCGCTTCGAGCGCGCGGCTCTGGCAGGGGACAATTTGTATTTTCTAATTTGTCCCGTCGAAATTTCGATCGGCGATGATTAAAGCCACGCTCTTTTGCGTACACGTGTCGTCGGCGCTATACTGCCGAAAATGAAATGCCGGCGATGAAACGCTCTGGTAGTGTGTTGCAATGTAACGCATGTGCGGCTGCGCAGCTTTTGATGGTTACAGAGAAAGAGAAGCCGCGTGTAATTCGGAAATTTTGTGTGATCGATTGGGACGTTTAATGTTCTTTTCGGTTAGATTTATGATAATGATTAATTTAAAAACAAATAAGCAAAGAATGATAATCACACAAATTAATTTAAAAAGTTGTTTTGCCAAATAGTTTGGCCTCTTCTAACATCGAATTATTTCATGAGGGAAATCTTTTAAATATGAGTTTTTTAATTGAATTCAGTTACAGCAAATTCCAGGATGGACGAAGACGAAACAAAGAACTGTAATAATCTTTTAGCGGAGAAGCATGTCCAATACTGCAGGTCTTGGGAATACGAGAATCGCTATGCTAGAGTGGTTACTGTTAGATACAACAATAAATTCGTACGTGAACATAATATTATTTTTGATCGACTGTGCGTGAAGTGATTATTATTTCACACAATTTAATATACTATTACTTAAATCATGGCTAGAATTGACCGTATGAATAATAAAATATTTGGAAAGAAGACTTATTAAAATAAGTGAGATTAGGTAATAGGAAGACATTGTTAACTTAATAATAATAATAATAATAATGTTTATTATACTTTAACTATTCAACTTGAATGTATTACATTGTGCGTTGCACACGTTCACTGCGCAACCTTCTTATTACTAACCGATTCAAAATGAGAAAAATACGTTTGGCAACAAATGATGTTTTTTATACTGTCTTGCCAAACGTATTTTTCTCATTCTGAATCGGTAAGGTAGAGAACTTTTAGAAGCTTGTGGAGCGTGCCTAAGAAGGGTGAGTGACGGTGTAAGGGGCGCCCATCTCCTTGCCCCGCATTGAAATTGTTATGATTGTTATTTCTTTATTATTTAAAATATCTAAAATGATTTTAATAATCCAAATTAACTTAAATATTCATAAATATACAAAAAAATATCCGAAAATAGGCTAAATTAATTGATTGTAATAATATAATAGAGAATACCTTAAAATACTAATAGATTGACGATTCTTTCAGTACACAAATGCCTAAATTATTAGATGTTAAATTCTTCTAGCATGTATTATGGATTACACTCCTGTAAAAATGTGCTTAGCACACTTTCTTGTTGTATCTTTAAAACCCATAGTACAAGATCGCGCCTGTCGCTGGAACGAAGTCACAGCGAAGTGAGGTAAAGACTCAATAATAATTATTTTTTTGGTTTTTTAGACAAAACATCCTTTCTCAAAGGTTGCGTTGCCTATAATATTTCTATGAAGAATCACTTTTTGCAATACGAAAATTAATACCGTCTTTTAAACATATACTACACGGAAAAAATGGGCACTAAATTCTACATTTTCTGCAGTTAATTTGACTATAAAATGACAAGCTCGTTTTACTTTCTAAAATATCGGTTGAACTTCCAATTTTGAAATGTAAAATCTACATTTTTTAAGAGCGGAATTTCCATTCTCGGAGAAATGGAATTATTACTGCACTAATCAAGTTGATTTTAGCATTTCATTTTTTCCATCTAGATGATAAAAATTATTTTTATTTAACATCGTTCGTCTACGTGTAGGTATTCAGCTACTGAAAGAGTCTTGAAAGTCAGCTTGAAATTTATATATTTTTTATAGACAATTTTTTATAGACTATAGGCAATATCTGTGTAAAATTTCATCAAGATCATATGATTATTGTTGGAGATATTTGATATTTAAAATTCTTTTTTTTTCAAGTGATTTCTTTGCCTAGCGGGCCGAAAATACCACTTTCACTCTTGGCGCCTGATCGCAAAGGTTGTATTTTCGGCCTCGCCAGGCAAAAAAATCGTACATGCACCACGGGAGCAAATAAAGAATATCTCAGATAGCATGTTTGTGACCCTCGCTTTCGGCTCGAGTAACAATTTACATGCGATCTGGGGGACATTCTTTACTTTTACTCCCTAGGTGTGTAATATACTATTCTTTGTCGCACGATGACTACAGTAAAATTAGATTGACATTTTTGCCGAATATAAAAAGGCATTTCTGATTTGATTTTTATTTTCTTGGTTAAAAGTTTAAATGTTATTAAAATTTAATAGAATTTTATTGTTTTTATTTTAAAAACACTCAATCTAACTGTATAAAAAAATATATTAATTTAAAATTAATAATCTTTTGGTAGATTTTGAGTATTCGATGCTAAAAATATGAACTTGTAATCCCAGGAGGATTAAAAATAAATTCAGTCGCTCGGAGTGTTTTGAATTAAATACTATTTTAACATTAGTTTCGGAGATAATTCCAAATATAATCGATGAATGTCCTTCAAAATTGGCAAAAAATTATATTTTTTGGTGTAAAATATGTTATTGTATTATAATCTGTATTTTATTTTAAGGGAAATAGTACATTATGTAACAAGGGGCGAAAGCAGCAGATTTTTCACAAGGGTGTGTTTACTCACCCGAGTAATCACCCGAGGGAAAAATCTTTTCATTAGGTCAGTAACCACCCAAGAGAAAAATCTACTTTCATCCCGTATTACCCTGGTAGAAAATAGACCAACTTCGTTGGTTAACATCTTAATCAAATGGAAGAATTTTTACTTCAGATCAACATCGAAATTTAATTAAAACTATTTAAAACTATCACTATATTTTAAAGCATCTACAATATAATATTTTTACATGTATAAATAGTTATTTTTTGTCGATAATAGCAAGATAATCATGGTGTGACGTTTTTAATTTCAAAAGTGACTAAAGGTTAGCCAACCGCTAGTTAACATTTTTACCAGGGTACATGTAGTATTTTATTCCATTCTCAACCATGACCACCTTTTGACTCCAAAAAGCGGGGCCGACACGTTTTCTTTCATATTTTATAATTAAAATTTTTTATTTTGTGAAAAAGCCACTATTTTTATGGATTTATTGTAAAATAAATATTATAAAAATAAAAAAAAAATTTACTTTCGATCCGCAAATTTTACTTTTGACCCGCAAATTTTACTTTCGACACCGCTAATTTCACTTTCGACCCCCGCAAATCAGATTTTCGGGAAATAGATATGCAACTTTCGCTCCGATTTTCGGGAGCGAAAGGTGGCCATTTTGGTCGAGTGTGGAATAAAATTTTTTTTTCTCAAATTAAGGTCTCTACTCTAGTGGTCATTTATTGATGCAGTCATTCTTGTTAGTTCATTAATTTGATGAAACCACGAGCCAATAATTCACAGTAGTTCAAAATATTAATTACCATTTACTGAATCTCAATACGAATACATTGGAATTTTTAATTACCATACAATAGTGAGACAAGTGGAAACGTAGTTCCATTGTATAGTTACGAAACGCAAGTTGGTTTCGGATATGATAACAATGTTGCTACACGAATAACTACAATTTCGTTTACTTCTGAGGTAGTCTTCAATTGACAATAAAAAAAGCAGAAGGTACCTGCATCGACAATTTCTACATAAAAACTAACAATATAAATATTATTTCCTTTAAAATAACAAATCCATTCAATGATCACTACCCACTATTTGTATCTATAGATAAATTAGAAATAAATAGGCCGAACAAGTCTAATCTGAAATCAATTAATTACAATAAGTTAAAACATGCTGCAAATAATACAAGCTGGTACTCGATATTGTCTATGCAGGATCCTAATCTTGCAATTAACGTAGTAATTGACAAGATTAATAATTGTATTAACACTGCCACTACAAAAAAAAACGATGAAAAAATAAACTTCCGAGAAAAAATTGGATTACTAGTGCTATCATTGTCTCGTGTACTACCAAAGAGACACTATATACCTTGTGGAAAAACAATCCCAGCTCCGAAGCCTAAAAAAAGAATATACAAGTCACACTAACAAGGAGTATATCTCAAATCCGGATCACGGATTTTCTTCAAACTTTGGGATATGTTTCTACATACCAAAATATGAAGAAAACTGCAATATTAGATCCTAACGCTTTGAAAAACACAAATTATTGACAAAAAGCACTTCATACAACAATAATAAAAGAAAATAAAACTAGAGAAAATGAGCTGAGAATATTAGGACCATTACTTTCTATACTTTATGTCAATGACTTGCTGGAAGGTATGGTAAATGACACAATTATGTCTTATGCCGATGACACGGTTATCATATCAAGTGATAACACGTGGCCCTCAGCTCGGGAAAAAATGTGTACTTACCTTAATCATGTGGTCAAATGGCTTGTGCAAAATAAACTGTCACTAAATGTAGATAAAACGGTCTATATGACTCTCGGAAACTACTGTGATAGTGTGCCTAGCAATATACTAAACATCAAAATAGGAACGCAATGAATAAAACGAGTAGAAAGTCATAAATACTTATGGCTGCATTTTGGGCCCATATCACTATGGGCTGAAGAGTTGTACCTATCCAATTTATTTGATTAAATATTTTTACGGTCAAAAAGTGATAAAAAATCTTAAATTTGGATAAAATTCAAAATTTTTAGCAATTTTTGATTGTAAAAAAATATTTAATCAAATAAATTGGATACATATATAATATAATAATACATATATAATAATACCAAAACTTTAAACCCTCTCCCATTAAAATACATGCAGTTCCTTAACATGGAGTGGACGGCAGAGCCTAAATTTTGAAATGACCATATCTTGGGATAAAATAGATGAAAATTTTTTTTAAGTCTCATTTTATCACAAATTAAATATATTTTTGGAATACTACTTCTATATATTTCTAATTATGAAAATTTATTTTTGCAGGTCATTTTGTGAAGAAAATTTTAAAGGTGTCTGACCCCCTTAATAGTGTGACGTCCGTCACATATTCCTACAATAGCAGCTGAACGCGCTAAATTATAGCATTCGTTACACTGACTGCATTTTACTTGCGAAATGATATCGTGACGTAAGTATTGATGCAAATAATTTCGGGTTACTGCGCCGACCGGGAGACTTGCAAAAATAGTCTAGCTTATATTTATTTAGGCCATTTAGCCGATTATCCCAACCATCGCATTGGAAAAATCAGTCGGAGCTAAGACTTTACTCGCGATACTTTACTTCCTTTTCGCTGCGACACGATCCGAGAGTCAGCAATTTGTTTTATAGATTCTGACAGAGCAAAGACTCGGATTCGTATAGTACGCGCTATCGCAGAGAGTAATTAATAAATATTGTTTTAATTTATGGTATTCAATAAATATAATTTTGATAAATCCAAGTGAATTTATTCAACAACTTCCCATACTCCACCCACTAGGAAAAGGTAAGAAATTTAACTTGCGCATTAACAAATAAATATGTTAATAATAAATATGGTAATAAAGATGTCAACTTAATAACAGTCATCTTTAATTAATCAGTATTGGTAATGCTAAGCGCCGCCTTCACTTGACTTTGAGACGTCAACGAAACAAGAACAATACAAGTTTTATTCTATTATTTGTAACATCGACTACAAAGTAGCAGCATTAGAATCACCAAAACTCATCAATTTTAACGAAATATTAATTAAATTTTTTTTATATATATATAATAACTATTATAAAACTACTGCCAATTCATTGGCACATTCAAGTTCTTTCTCAAACTTAATTCACTGATTCCTTCAATTAATTTTTAATACTAAAATTCAAAATTATTAAACCGATAATTTATGACACAATTATAATTACATTTATTTATTAAGATTCAAAAGTATTAATTTTAAAATTATCTATAAAATATGAATAAAATAACAGGTGTGATTTAATTTTCAAATTATGTATGAAAATTAATAAAACAATTGATATAACATTAAATTCAGAACCTTTTCAAATTACTAAACAACCTTAGAATCCAGCTATTAAAAAATAATAAGACTTTCAATTATGATTTTATTAACTAATTTGTTAATTGTTTTATTGTTTGTGTAAAATAATTCTTGTCCTATATAAAAATCTTAAGTGAGTTTAAATTTTAAAGAACTTTTACCATACTCTCAGAACTATACTACAATAACATTGCGATTGCCATGGATTTTATTTTCTTTTAGTGGCTGTAAAGTTAAAAATTTGTAGCCTTGTGTCCACTTGTCATTGGTAAATCTTGTCTTTTTAATTACCTTCCGGCACATATCGCTGTGACTAATTCACAATCACTGATTACGACTTTTGTAGCAACGCTTTAATACGCAGATGCTAATTCATATTAGCATCTGCGTATTCAAGCCAAGTTACGAAAGTAGCAAAAACAAAGATTCGTAGCTGACTCCACGTTGTTTATTGCTTTATAAATTTTAATGGGAAAACATTTTAATATTAAAAATAATCCTTATTGTGCGCATTAAATGGGCTAGTACGCTATAGTATGATAAAAATTACATAATTTGTGTACTTGATAATAACAATATCTTTATTTCATGAGAATTCATTTATAATTTTGAATAATGTTTAATCTCCGTTGTAATTATACTTGATTAATAGTTGGATTCTAAGTTTAATTATTTATATGCGGTTACAGAACGAAATAGTAACATCTATTTAAATGTTAATTAGAAAAACAAACTGAAATAGCGAATAGATATAATTATGTAATTTTCGAATTTGATATAGAATGAAATGAAATAGATATATGTTACAAAAGAGATTCTAAAATGATTCTAAAATTAACTTCTTCCACCGAAAAACAATTGGTCCGCGTCACTTGGTGCGTGTTTAACTGAAATGGTCAGTTCTCCTTGTAATGTCAATTAAGTCAGACGTCACAGAAAGACAACCCAGTTTGTCGATTTCTTTAAGGAGGATCATGGATCTGGTACGTAGTGATTCAAGCGAAATTCGAGAGAAGCGCTCATTTGACTAGCGCAGTCTTACGGCATGATAGATGTATAGTGAATGATAATATAAGCATAAATGATGGTTACCACCATTAACTTTTTTTTAAACTATTTGTAAAATCATTATGAATTTCGCACTACAAGACAAGAAAAATGCTATTTCCCATAAAACCATATGTATGAAATGACTTGAAATTTCGTATGAGGTATCTTTAAACATCGATTACTTTTTATATTGAATTCACTTTAAATCTATCTATCATTTTCTTGACCGGATGAACCTCCTTAAATAAAATTTATAAGTTCAATCAAACTTGTGTTGTGATTTCTCTCCCCTGCCGAAATTCCGACTAGTTTAGAGCATATGCATTAACTCAAGATGAATATTCAATTGTAATTCAACAGAATGTTTTTGAATTTTACTTAATACTACCTTGATTTCAGAATTAATTTTTTCATTTTCATTTCATCGTTCTTTCTAGAAATTGTGGGGAAACTCTGCACTGCTCTTCAGTTAAAGAAATGCCGTTAGCTTGACAACTTCCTGCTCTCTATCGCTCGCTCTCTCCTTTTTTCACTCTAATATTGACAGAATCCAGCAGTAAATTAAAATGTCACAATTAGATCACATTTATGATAGAATAAATGACGATGTAGAAGTCATCAATCGGATTCCAACGGAAGAAAGTGAAGTGCAAAAATATTACGCTGGCAAAACACTGTTCATAACAGGAGTGACAGGATTTATGGGAAAATGTTTATTGGAAAAATTATTGAGAAGCTGTCCAGATCTAAAGCATATCTACATTTTACTGAGGGAGCAAAAAAATCGTACAGTCTCAGAGCGACTATGCAAGTATTTTCAAAGTGACGTATGTTTTTCTTTAATTAACAATTATAGACTTTTGATTCGTCACTTCGTTCTCCAATATTGTTCTACAAATGATATTTAAAATTGTCGGGTTAGTGGAACAAAGACAAACCTCGGTTTTGAAGGTATAAAACGTTATACGTCGTTTTAAGCTTGATTGAAAAACGGAATATCTTGATTTTAAAGTTGAAAAACCAAAAAATTTCTTCTTTTAATTTTTAATTTATTTGTCTGTTTAGTTTTTCACTAGTAACATTAATAAAAAATGAAATATAGACAATAGGAATATGATTACATGTTGTACATTGTAAACAAAATAATGTTGAAAATTCAGTTAACGTACTCAATTTTGAATACTTGTATTTTTAGTACACTTAATTCACGTAGATTCGGTATTTTTTTTTAACTCATGTATATATTTATGCAGGGTACGTATTTATGTTTTCCTTATGAGTAGCTGAATCCTCATTTCATATTTTTTAAGCAAGTCTAATTTTTATAATAACCAATTGAATCTTGAATAATACATTTGTTAAAAAGAAATTTTATTTTATTTTATTTTTGTTTTGACACACTTTATTAAACTCGCAATAGTAACAGTTATATTGTTTATATGGTAATTTGAGTTTCAATGCTATGAAAATATCGTTCATAAGAATAGTTTTATATTAAAATGTTTTTTCCATTTATTTCAAAAATAGGATTTAGCTATACTCTTGATGAGTAAAACATGTATACATACCCTGTATAGATATATACACAAGTAAAAAAACGCATCTATGTAAATTTAGTGTGCTAAAAATGCAAGTGTTTAAAATTTGGTAAGTCAACTACATCTTTAAACATTATTTTTTTACAGTGTATAATACATAGCCACATTCCTTACGTCTATTTTTT
>JAPYZO010012110.1:0-11153 GCA_030522905.1 Torymus flavipes
CATCCGACTCAGATACACAGAGCCGTTCTCGAGAAATTACGATTTGAAAAAAAGGTTAAAAAAAATTTTAACCTCAAATATCTATGAAATTTGTAGACTAATCATTTTGCCCAAAGAACTCGACAAAGAACTATAAAAAATCTACCTCTACAAGGAATTTTGAAGCGATTAAGTCAATTTTACTCCTGAAATCGTTGGACATACAAAACTCATTTTTTTCATTTTTCAATTTTTTTTCTTAAAAACTAACCAATAGAATAAATTTAAATTTCTACAGATTATAGCTATTTGTATTTTGCATTATCATGATTTTTTTCGAAAAAATTGAACGTTTAGTTTTGAAGTTATAAGCTTTTAAAAAAAAACACGGTTTTGTTAAAAACAAAAGAACCGTGATAGTAGGCAAATTTTTTTTTAGAAAATATAGGCATTTTTCAATTTTCTTTTGAATGCTATCAATCCGATTAAAATATCTCGATCCTATCATTAAAAAAAGCGAAAATACATTTTGGGAAAATCGAAAATTCGAAATAAAACAAATACGCATTGGCCCAATCAAAAAACGGATTTTTGACCCGGCATCACACAAAAAAAAACGAAAAAAATGAGACCTGTCCGGTTAAAATCGACCGTGTGGAAACTGAGATCCAGGCGCGCGCGCACACACACAGACACACACACACACACACACAGACACACACACACACACACACACACACACACACACACACACACACACACATGCATACAGACATTTTTCAAAAACCATGTATTTTGATTCCTAACGCCTCGGAAAACCATTATAACATGTTTTTAGAACAACTCAAAAAATTACTATCACAAAGCTTCCTCTAGGAGGAAGCAATTATGGATTTCTTATGATATCACTCGCTAGACTCGGGCGCTTATACACGCCGTACCGTAAAGTACGACTTATGTCACTTGTACGTAATGTACTATTATTTTTCACACATAATTTAAAAAATAAATCATACCTATTATTTTATTCATATTTTGTACATAATTTAAAAAATTAATGCTTTTTCCTCACACCGGGTCGAAAGTAATAAATTCATTTTAATTTTTAACAAAATTAAAAAATATTAACGATTTAGAAAAATTTGTATTTCGCTCTTAGTACTGCCTGATAAGCTTGTCAGGAGGATGCAGGATTTAGACAGCAAGGCCATTAGAATTATTTTACTAAATTAAGAATAGTATCTGTCATTAGAATCATTCATATATATAAATATATTATAGACTTCTCGTCCCAAAAAGACGGCATTTCTTATATTTCAAATAACGTTAGCATTCATATCGGTATAATGATTTGAGGTACAAGAGACTTTGATTTTTGTAATTCTTAGAATTATTAGTTCGTCTACTTGTCACAAGATGGACACCATATAACTAATACACTATCAAAATTTATCGTATCGAATATTATACGCTCTCGTGCATACTATTACGAATTCGTGGTGCGATCCAGACATCATAAATTTATCATGCTGTATCGAGGAAAGGCCTTTCGACGTCCTTCTACCAAGCTCACCAGACAGTACCGAGGGCGAAATACAAATTTTTCTAATTCGTTCCTTTTCTTTAATCTTGTTAAAAATTACATTTCTTTCACCATAAAATTTAGGTTTTTCTGAAACTCTCTTAAAACTTATCCGATAATTTTTAGACATAATCAATTCTAGCATTCTTTAATGGTATTTACCACATTTCGAAATCAGACACACGAGTAAACCAAGAAAAGTGAGATTAGTATTTGACGCTGCTGCAAAAATCTCAGGCATAAGTGATCAACTTTTAATAGGTTCCGATTCACTCAAGTCTTTACTGTGAATATTAATGCGATTTAGACAAGAAGTAATATAAAAGACGTGTTTCTTAAAATAAAGATTTGTGAAAAAAATCGCGATGTTAAACCTCAAAAATATGTGATGACATCCGTAATTTTTATAAAAAATCGCTATGCTCAAGACTTTATTTTATCGAAACCATAAGCTGCAAAAAGTATTCAAAATAATATAAAGAAGCTATTTATTTAGTTCACGACATTATCGAAATAAACGCAAAAGCTAATTTCTTTATGCATGGCTAGACAAGCACCAGCAGAAAAGTAAGGCGGTAAGCCACCGAAAGAAAAAATGGGACTGATTCGTTAATTTAGACATTAATAAAAACGAAAAGGTTATTGTGGAATTTTTATTCTGATGAATTTTGGATGTAAAATCGACCCAAATAAAATTTCATAATAACCCTAATACCTTTTCGTTTTTATTAAAGTCTACAATGATGCTTGCTTATTTATTTTTTTTTTTCATAAAATTTATAAAGTTTAATGAATTTGTAACTTCTTTGCATCGTTACCTTTTTTTCAATTGGGCATAACCTTGCAAATTACTCCAATTTCAGGTTAACAGAAAGTCTTATTTCGCGTCTAGAATATAAAATCGTTCTCCGATAATGTTTTCAGTGCAAGTTGACCTTCGCCCCAACGCGCTACCATCACCGCTTGCCCGACACGCGGATCATACTCACGGATAATCAGTATCGGCCGGACAGCGCATCAACGACACACTATGGAAATGATTTACTATTTAGCGCTGACTCTATTGGGTCTGTTACTTTACCACCTCAGCGTGCACTACAGTCGGCTAGGCAGACTCGTGAACAAGATACCCGGACCAGCCACCCTGCCGATAGTCGGAAATGTCCTCAAACTGCACACATCCATGGGTAATAAATATATAGCATCACGGCTTTAAAAAGTTATTAAGTGTTTGATTTAGAATCATCTTTTGATTCAGAAGCGACGACATATAGTTATTTTTCACATTGTATTATATTATATTAATAGTAAAATGTTAATCAACAGCTATAATGAAAACCTGGCTAATACATGAATTGTAAATTAATCATGTACAGTTCAAAGTGTAGAATTTCTTTTCCACTATGGAGATATGTTATTTTAAAAAATAACATTGTCAAATATATTTCATTATATTTAGTTTAGGGAAAATAAGTGCGAAAGTATTGGCAGTATTCTTTGATATTGTAACATATAGCGGAGAGTGGGGCTAACTTTTACACTCATGGTCAATTATTTGAATCTAATACTTTTGCGCTTCAGTACAATGATTGTTTTGCAATAAAATGAAAACTAAGAAAGCCTTATGGCCAATGAAAACCTAAGAGTTACGAAATTTCTAAATTGTGAAATACGAAAATTATAAATCAAAAGTGCACGAAAGAAAAGTATACAATACAGCCTCACTCTCCCCTATTTATCCCAATACTAAAAAAATATTTTAGTCGTACAACATTCACATTTTTCTTATTTTCAGTCAAGGTCAACGATCTTTTTCGAGGATGGAGTAAAACATACTACCCAATTTACAGATTATGGTTTGTCAACAGGGCAATAATCCATATCCGTCATCCAGATGACTTACAAGTAAGAAAACTATATATATATATACATTCAGATATAACTCCAGATTTAATTTGAAAGGTTAAAAAAAAAACAACGAGAAACAAGTAGAAGTAATATTTTACTTTTACTTTTTCTCATTGTTTTAATTGTCATATTTGACAATTAAAATATTAATTAAACTATACACTATTAATTTAAAAATTAGTACAAATAATAATCATTATTATTTAAAAATATATTTATAGATACTACTTACGAGCACGAAACAAACATACAAGGATTTCGCTTACGAACATTTTTATCCATGGTTGCAAACTGGCCTTACAACGAGCGTAGGTAAATATTTGCTACATATCTTGTATTTTTAATTAATACTTTTTATAACTTTTCATCAATATGTTGCTTCCTCCTAGAGGAAGCTTTCTAATAGTAAAATTTTGAGTTTGGTTAAATCGCTCTAGAAACATGATTAGTTGTGTTAGAAGTTTGAATCACATGATTTTAGAATGTTCTCAAACCAAATGGTCAATTTTTTCGAAAAAAATCATGATAATGCAGAATATTAAAATAGCTATAATCTAAAGAAATTTAAATCCATTCTGTTGGTTAGTTTTTGAGAAAAAAATTGAAAAGTAAAAAAAATGAGTTTTCTATGCCCAATGATTACGGGAGAAAAATTGACTTAATCGCTTTGAAATTCTTCGTAGAGGTAGAATTTGGATAGCTCTCGGCTGAGTTTTTTGGGCTACATGATTGATCCATAAATTTCAGAGATATTTAGGTTAAAATTTTTGAAACCTTTTTTTCAAATCGTAATTTCTCGAGAACGGCTCTATGTATCTGAATCGGATAGGTACCATTTTTTTCAACTTTGGGGATTGTTTAAACAGTGAAGAAACATTATATTTGGAGGTTACTATTATGTACATTCTGTTTCTGCCATCGGAAACTAAAAGAATCCGTTTACAGATTGCTATTAACAGTCATTATTATGAAAAATGCTAGTTTTCCTGGACTAAGTGTTGTAAGCAGTGATAAATGAAGAGGTTACCTAAATTAAAAAAAAACACAGTTGAAATGTGATTTATTTATTTAAGATGATAGAGATAGTCACTGTATTGTAAATAACGTGTATTTAACATCACTAAGATAACTTTTTTAACAAAATGTTGATATTTGAGAAACAGCACAAACAATTATTGATAACAAATCTTTATCTTTTTTTGTTTCTCAACGCACGGGAACTTGTCGAAGGAAAAATTAAAAATTATTCTAAATCCAGAACGTTAAAGCCAATTAAAAAAATTACTTTTATAACCTCATTCACGATTTATGAACTAGCTATAACTTTCTGAATTTTTAATAATTTTGAATTTTTTCTTAATTGTTTGTGCTGTTTCTCAAATATCGACATTTTGTTAAAAAAGTTATTTTACTAGGAGAGGCTACGTACTCCCGATCACGGATTTGGCTCAAACTTTGCGATATGTTTTTGGATGTAGAAATACGAAGAAAGCTGCAATATTTGTCCCTAACGCTAAAAAAAAATGAAGTTTTTTTGCTGCGCCATTTTGACTTTATTTTGAAAAAGATCTTGAAAAAAGCCTCTTCTTAAAAGGGTAACCATTTAACTCTGGTGAGTCTTTACCATAATTTCAAAAATAGAAAATAAAACTAGAGAAAGTGAGCTTTCATTGACCTTTTTAAGAATTAAAAAATGTTGATTCTTTCCAAATTTATGAAAGTTTAAAATAGATCATCAAAAATACACTATTTTATCCCGAAAATTAAATGGTTCGACTGCCGGCATTTTTGATGCCCTTTCGATGCTCAATTTTAAACTTTCATAACTTTAGAAGGAAACAACATTTTTTTATTCTTAAAAAAGCAAATAAAAGCTCATTTTCTCGAGTTTTATTTTCTATTTTTGAAATTATATTTAAGATTATCATTTTAAGAAGAGGCTTTTTTAAAGACTTTTCAAAGTAAAGCTAAAAAGGCGCAGCACTTCAGTTTTTTTAGCGGTAGAGTCTAATATTGCAGTTTTCTTTATATTTCTACATCTAAAAACATATCGCAAAGTTTGAGGCAAATCCGCGATCCGGAGTTCATAGCCTCTCCTAGTTAGTGATGCTCTTTATTTATAATACATTGACTATCTCTAGCATTTTAAATAAATAAATCACGTTTCAACTATGTTTTTTTTTGTACATTTAAAGTTTTGTACATTATTAAAACTTTAAACACGATCGCGACAATTACCTGTTCTCACAGCGGAAGAACAAACGAGACGTGGCGCGCGCCAGAGCTGTGGCGTCTTGGTGCCGATAAACTGTCTTGTAGAACCATCGGATGTAGACTAGCCCGGCTTGCTCGCTCGCCGATTGAGAAGACTGCGCGAGGCGCTAGAATCTGTTTGCGCGGATGCGCATGCCGCTCATCGGCTGGGAACGACGGAAGTACGCTGGCATGTTCCTCTGTATGGAACGCCACATATACCCTATGATGTGTATAGCATGGAATTTTTACACATACACTACCTACGCTTCGCGCGTAATATTTTTTTCTTATTTTATTAAATTTATTATTTTTTATTTATTTGAGGTTATGAACATGATCGAGATAGTTTCAATTTAGAAGTTTATTTCAATCAGTTTAAATTGAGCGATATAATAACATAAATTTGATAAATAAAATAATGAAAATTTTCTCATGCTATTTTAATTATTCAGTTTTCAATACTGAAACGCAAGAATTATACATGTATATTTTTTATGTATTTATCCAGATTAATTACAAGTGTTTAATTCTATAGAGGTAGACGTAGTACATAGACTGGAGGGATACATTAAAAATAACTTACTTAACTAAACTTACTTACACTAAGATTTCAACAAAAATATATTATTCTTATATTAACAACAATCAGTATTAACGTTGGAAATTTCTCTTAAAATTAATCCTATGCTCACTCTGCTTAGAATATACAGTTTTTCAATCTATTTTTTTAAGTTTTTAGACTTATTTTTCTTTAGCTACCCTTATTACTAATAGCCTTCTTCGTTTTACGTAACTGAATACCTTTTTCTAGTCTTAAAATTACTTGCTTTATATATTTTGGACAAATCTTCATAGTGATAAACTAGAGCCTCAAGTGTAAATAGTTGATTTAAATTTAATGGGATATTTGCCAGATAGTTGTTCTTACTTATGAGTTTCAGTATTCTTGTTTAAATTTTTTGTAGAAGAGTTAAAATGTTATTGTAAGCTCCGCCCCAGGCAATTATTCAATAATTTATTAAACTATGAAAAAAGGCGTAGTATATTGTCATTAGTGTTTTAGTATCCATGAACATTTTGATTTTTGCAAAAATATATATTAGGTATTTCGTTTTATTTATAGTATATTCAATGTGCTTATCCCATTTCATGTTAAAATCAAATATCAACCCTAGGTATTTGTGGTGTGTTACTCTATTAATTTTTTCTTTGTGAATTTCTACATCGAGTTTTATTGGAACACTATCATTATAGTTACCCATAGTCAGATAAACAGTTTTATTTGTATTTAGTGATAGTTTGTTGATAGCTAACCAGTTTGCTATATTCTTTAAAGATTTGTTCATTTTTTCCCAATTCAATTTTGAAAATTTAAACATACATTAGATTTTGGTGCATATTCTATATAGACCAATCAAATGAGTCTATAACAACCAATCAAAACAGTCTTATTGTGATGACAGATTTCATCCATCACTTTTTAAAGAGAGAATTGTAAAACATTCATACTTTTTATTTTAGGACAAAAATGGCACCAACGCCGAAAAATTTTAACGCCGGCTTTTTCTTTAAACGTATTGAAGAAGTACCTAGAAATAACAAATGAGCAGAGTCAAAAACTTGTTACAGATACAAGAGCAAAGGGCAAAGAAATAAAGATAGACCTTCTCCCTTATTGCTCAAATCACGCATTAAATATCATTTGCGGTAAATATAGATACAAAATAAAATTCTATTACGATGAATTAAATTTTTAATCGAGTATAGTAACGCATAATGATAATAAAGTGAAAATAAAATAAACTTTATCATCACTCTTGATGATGATGATAAAGTGAATTCACATCGTAACTGCCATTAATATTATTATATATTTTACTTATTTAGAGTCAGCAATGGGAGTATCCCTGGACAGTAAGGCTCACGGAGAAGCCGCATTAAAATACAAAGGTGCAGTTTACGAAATGGCAGAGCTTATGGTTTATAGGTAATTATTATATTTTAATAAATAATATTCTACACTGTCAGAAAACTTCCATACATTGTATTATAGGTATAAAATGTATGGAAGATACATTTTGAAATGATTAATAATTCTACGTTCGTTAATAGAATTATTAGACCGTATATAAGAGACTGGATGATACCATATATGCCTCGTCTAGGAGCAAAGATGAAAAAAGTTGTAGAAAATCTTAACCAATTTACAAATAAGGTCTGTATAGATTTTGGCAACTCATACTCTCATAAGTTTCGTTCTTATTAAATTTTCATCAAATTTTTAAATAATTCTTAAGGTGACTCCGGCGTTCTTTTCGAACCTATACATACAAACTTCTTACGATGCTTACTTCACATTTTATAATTTGAGAAACAATATAGTATGACAGTCTTCGTCGAACCACTACGGTGCGTTGACGTATTTACTAGTGTTCCTGTATTCTATACGAGTAAATAGGCTAGTAACAACAACACGGGGCCCCAAGTTACTCAGGGGGGTAGTTTGTTGGGGTAGTTTGTTGTTACAATGAACAATGACAAAAGTAATACAATGGAATATCAATAGCCTGAAAAGCCAATACAGAATATAAATATTAAAAAATTAACGTCTTATAACAAAAACCGATTAGATTGCAAAGCAGCCAGTGGCCGAGTAACCATATTAATACAAAACAATACCTTTAACCAAGAAATCAAACTAAATACCCAAATCGAAACAATACCAACTGAAATATTGATAAATAATAAACCGATTGCTATCTGTAACATGTTCTTAAGAGGGCAAGCCTGAGTTAAAGTCTGAAAAAATAGATTTTATTCCACACCCGACTCAAATGGCCACCTTTTGCCCCCGAAAATAGGGCGAAAATTGCATATTTTTACCGCAAATCCGATTTGCGGGTCGAAAGTAAAATTAGCGGGGTGAAATAAAATTAGCGGGGCGAAAGTAAAAATAGCGGGGCGAAAGTAAAATTAGCGGGGCGAAAGTAAAATTGGCGGGTCGAAAGTAAATTTATTTATTTATTTTTTTCTTTTTTTTTCTAATAATATTGTTTAAAAATATATTATGTATTTTATAATAAATTCATGAAAATACTGGCGTGTCAGCCACGCTTTTCAGAGCCAAAAGGTGGCTACAGTCGAGTGTGGAACAAAATACTGTATGTAAGACGGGACGAAAGTTGATTTTTCCCGCGGGTGGTTACTGCCCGAGCGAAGCGAGGGCAGTAAACGCTCCCTTGCGCAAAATCTTATCGCTCGGGTAGTAAACCCATATGCGGGAAAAATCTGCCACTTTCGCCCCTTGTTACATAATGTACTATTATAATTAGTCAGGTAATTTTTTTTTCCTAATCTATATAAAAAACAATTTTATACGTCAAAAATATACATAAAAAACAACATTTTAGCACCTACCTGGCTCTTATATTTTGATTTATAGGTCTGTATAATATAACCACTGGATTGAAAGATCAATTTTTGTATATCATCTCAAGTCTCACAGAGCTGCTCTGAAGCGCTTTGCAAATTAAAATCGGATAAAAATGAAAGAGATTTATCGGTTTTGTTAATTTTTTTTTTCAATTGGTACCATCTTCTTTCACAGTATTCAAATTTCTTTGAAAAAAATATTTTTTGTTACTTCAAGAACCCTTTTTTATACTATATTGTTTCTCAAATTATAACATGTGAAGAAAACGTTCTAAAAAATTTGTATGTATATAGGTCCGAAAAGAACGCTGGAGCCACCTTAACTAATTTTTTTAAACAGGTTATAAAGGAACGAAGAGAATATCACGAAAGCACCGGTTATAAATACATGAACGAATTGCTAGAAGAAGATACTGAAGAAGATAAATTATACTATGGTAATATAAGTATTTAAATTAACGAATATGCCATTATTCCTGGAAATAATCTTTATTTATACATCATTTAAGCTAAAAAGAAGAGACTGGCTATGCTTGATCTACTCTTGGATGCTGAAAAAAATGGTTTTATCGATGATAAGGGAACTAAAGAGGAAGTAGCTACTTTCATTTTTGCGGTAATCATAGCTGTATTCATATTTTCAATATCTATTTACATTATATTTTTATAACTAAATATATTGTTTAGGGACACGACCCAACGGCGTCGGCAATGTGTTTTTCCTTAATGTTATTAGCTGAAAACAAGGAAGCTCAGGTAACAAAAACAGCTTTTGTACATATTTCATGAAAAAAATTCATTACATTATTTTTTAAATTTACATTCACAGTAACATTTATTTGTAGGACAAAGCCAGAGAAGAAGTTGAACAAATCATAAATCGAAACAATGGAAAGTTAGAAATAACAGATTTTACAGGAATGAATTATCTTGAGAGATGTATTAAAGAGTCACTTCGGTTGTTTCCACCCGTTCCAACAGTTGCAAGACATATGATAGAAGATATGCAGTTTAGTAAGACTCTAAAATGAAAAATTTGCTACATATCTACAAAAACATAAAATTTAGAACTTAAATGAATCAATTTTAATTTTAGCAACTTACAAAGCTCCTAAAGGATCGGATATCATGATGCATTTCATAGATCTTCATCGTGATCCACAATTTTGGCCTGAACCAGAGAAATTTGATCCGGACAGATTTTTACCCGATAATATGCAGGGACGACATCCGTTTGCTTTCTTGCCATTTAGTGCCGGACCCCGAAATTGCCTAGGTAATTAAATGTACATTTTTTATTATTGAACTCAGTTTGTTACACAAAAATAAATATGCTTCATTTTTGAATGTAGGTCAAAAGTTTGCAATGATGGAACTGAAATCTTTGTTAGCGTATATTTTGTATAATTTTTATATAAAACCAATAGATTATACTTGTGATGTTGTGATACAATCCGATCTTGTTTTACGTCCTAATCAACCAATTCATACCAAATTTATTAGGATAGATAGGCAAACATAATTTTAAAATATTACAGTATTTTGCGGATACGAAAAAAATAAGGTACTTCTTAAGTGAGAGAGCACTACTAATAGTTGAATCAAACGGAAAGTGATGAAAATGCCGAAAATAAAAAAATTTCTTCTTGTTATAATAAGAAACTAGAAAATTACTCACTCGCTTTCGCTCGCTCGTGATAAATGAACGAACAATTGTGTTTAACAAGGACTGCATTGTTTTACCGATGTTAAAGGACTGAAATACATGTTTATACTTACAAGGAGGAACCAAGAAGTGCAGGTTCTGAATTTTCGTGAAACTTGGTCAAGGGGCTGTGTAAAGGCTTTTAGACCAATGGGATTTCTGCCAAAAGATACAGCAATGAAGAGTTTCAAATTTTTACTGATTTGATTTTTCATCAATGATCGCATTTATAAGCATGTGCCCATCACTTTATATGTACCTATCTACAATAAATATGATAAATATATGTCG
>JAPYZO010012115.1:0-11179 GCA_030522905.1 Torymus flavipes
AGAGAGAGAGAGAGAGAGAAGAGGATGTAGTCGTAAAGCGACGCAATGCGCGCGCGCTATTTAATTTACCGCTCGGAATTTACTGCCTTTCTTTTGGGTGAGGTGTATCATGAGGTTACTTTATGTGACGCGAGGGTTAAGTCCAGGGTGTGCGAGGTTGATTGGATCTTGTGCGGATGGGGTTGTCTTTTATGGGAGGTAAAGGGGTGGATGAGGTAAGGGTTGAATGTTGGGGAAAGGCATATAAATTGTTCTTTTTCTTTCTTTTATGTGAGATGATGTTTGGATCTAACATATATTATAATGCTTTTAGAAAGTTTAGTAATTGTTCTATGATAATTTGTTTTCTGAATAATGTGCGACAGCATATAACATTGACTGGTATATTTATTCGGATCTCATTCGCGCTATACTTCGTTTTAATCAAATATATATATGATATCATCAGCGTAATCATCTTTTAATTATATTACAGCAAATCATTTCCCACGATGAATATAGAGTCATAGCGTTCCAGTTGGCACGAGCCTCGCACGCTTTCCATATAAATTGATATACACATAGAGCGGATTGCGCGCACAATGTACCTCAAGTACACGAACGGCGGGGGAGGGACACTATCACCCCCTACAATTACTTTACAAATTTTTATTTACTGCGAACTTCTCTCCTCTTTTCCGTTCTTCTTCCTATTAACCCTCACGGTTGTACGCGCAACTAAATCACAGCCCAATAAAAAAAACATCAACTACAACCGCCCCTACCGGGTACTATACGACGCGTGATGATGGCCCATGTCTAAGTATTGATTCGCCCTCGCACATTCACCATCTTCATTCAGGATTTAATGCCCCCGCGGATATGTCGATAACGAGGCGCAGTTAATGGTCGCGCGGTTTCATGTCTAGGTGTCGATTCACGCCGCCGCGGTACCGTCATCATGAGCGTGTACCACGCGCGCGCGGGTCAATGATTTCCGGCATTGGCGAACATATAGGTACGCGCGCGTCGCACACGCTATGCGCCCCCGCCTCTACTGTGATCGATGATTGAACGTAATAGCGCGCCGTTTTTGTGTATGAATAGCTGGTGGGTGCGAGTATGAGTGAGGGAGTTGATTAGAGAGAGAGAGAGAGAGAGGGTTGCGCCTGGCATTTGGCAGGGTGCGTTATATTTTTGAGGTCGGGTGATTTTGAATTGGGTGCGGTGTGTGTGTAAGGTGAATGGTGGATAGATAGGGTGACGTGATTGATAAACGTTAAATGTGCTATGAAAATAGCTGAATATTAAGTATGAAAATGGTATACCAAGGTGTATGGGGTGTGAGGTTTTCTTAAAAGTATGTATGATAAATAGAGCGCGCGAGGTAGAATAACTCTTGTAAATATTTGTTGAATTTTAAACACAGTGTTTTATTGGTAAAGAAAAAAATTGCTATGAAGAAAAATAAATTGGTTCATGTAATTTTTACCGGCACGAATTGACAAACTTGTTCGATTCTTTCACAAAATTTATTGCAACTTAAAATTTCTACATTTAACCTGAAGTATATACTACAAATAAACGAATTTTCAAAAAATATCATAAATCTTAGTTCTCGTATATAAGCGTCATCGATTTCCCATATAAAAACTCTAACCTTACTCGCCAACTACCCATTTCCTCATACACTAAAAGAAAAAGAAAAAAAACGTCTCAGCAAAACTTACTTATCAGAGGCGTCTTCTCGGTGGGCGGCAGTGTCTCCCTGATGGTCATCAGGAACACGGTCATCGACAGCAGCGCTGAGATCCCCAGCGTCACCTTCTCACCAGACTCGGAGGGCACGTAAAACACCAACAGCGCTGCGGGCCAAAAGAAACGCTCTATATACATACACGTATATATATTCAAAGAAAAAGGAAAAAAAAATCAGAAAAGTACCCGCGCGAAACTTTTACCCCGCGGCATAATACGCACCGCCGAGTGTAAGGGGAGAGCCGGTAATGTCTATTTATCCGACTGCAGCCGGGCGGAAATGAAAGTTTCGCCGCGCGACGACGCAGTCGTCCGGAAGAGCGCAAGGTGTTGCGTTCTTCTTCTTTTTTATTATTTATCTTGTGGGTGTGATAGAGAGAGAGAGTTATTTATTTTTTTCTTCTCTCCTCTCTCGCATGTCGCGCGGGCAACGATCGGGAATGAATTTTAGAGCGCGCGCGCGACGGATTTAAAGGGCGGAGACGAGGAGGAGCGTGAATTTTGATTTGTGGTCTCGCGCGGCGGATGGGGTTTACGAGGGATTGAGGGTTTACGTATTCATCCCTTCGTTGCTTTCTTACAAAAGAGATTTTACGCTTTATATAAAGGTTCCTTTAGTTGGATATTGTCGAATTTCATAATTTCCGCATAATTATATACGTAAGATTCTAGTTATAATATGTATAAAGAAAAATATGATAATTGACAGGGAGATAGATGTGAGAGAAGAGGGCGCGTGCGAAACTATCATTCTATTTGCGTATATTTAACGCAGAGCAAACTCACTTCGAACTTTCCGAAAACTTACATTCATTCTTCGCGCGAAGGGAATAGTAAAATCCAATTTCGCCACATATAGACGCTATTTGTTCTAAAAACAGGAGCGCGAATGCATCACATTTTTCCGCGGCCGTCAAAAAGCCATCTCCTCCCGTTTCTCCATTCGGAAAATATACCACGTTATTGATGTAACTGCGAATTTACACGCCTTTCACCGTATAATACCTGCGAAGTTTTCTCGCAAATTGTATTATCCGGCCGCGTCACGCAACTTATGTAATATACGTATATATATTTACATTTACAGCTCTCTGTGCATGTGAAAGTACTTATATTACGACTCGGAAAAATTTCCATTCGAAACTATACTCAGTAATGATTATCCATCGAACACCGTCTATACACTAGCCCATCCAATACATCACCCCCGCAGATTTATTACTCGGACACGTGGTAGGTATCATCCGGCGGGTAGGCGAACGTGTCGGCTGTCATTGTTAAACGCATAAAAACGCCGGGTATAAAGCAGAATTGACATCGTTATATATACCGCGTGTATAGGATGGAGGATCGAGAAAAACGCGTCGGAAATAACTCGACAAAGAGAGAGAGGGAGAGAGAGAGAGAGCTATGACTTGCGTAAGTAAGTAGAGTAGCCCCGTTACGGCGAGACTTGTCTGCGCAGTGTATCGCGTTGAATAATCAATTTCGAGTGATTTGTCAGAGGCGTTTTTTGAATAATGAAATTTCGTTACTATATGTGTGTGGTCAAAATGGATGCTCTTGTTTTTTCTTTTTTTATAAAAGATAAAAATGCGCGGCTAAACTCTTTATTTGATTTGTCGCTGCGCGCGCGCTTTTTTTTCGCAGTTAGAATTTATTTGCCGCGGTAGTTTCTTTTTTAGATTTAATTACGGCGGAAAAATGCTCTGTTGAAAAACTGTTAAAACTATAAATCTCGAGCTAAAAAGTTACAAATCACCCGGCACTTCGAGTCAAAAGCCTGCCTTTAGCGAAATTAAAACAGCCGTAAAAATTTAGAGTTTAGTTTTATTACAGTTTGCATCGAGTATTCAATTTTTTTTTTTACACTCGTAAAAAACGTTTAGGTATACACACCTACGCGCGTCGCTCGTTCGTTTGAAATAGTTATGTTGGCGGTTATAAAATATGTGCATTTATAAAAGTTGTAATAGCATAAAGAATTTCAATTTTATCAAAATTAACCTTTTTCGGTTTTCACAATTTTTTATTTTTTGCCTTTTAACAATTGCTTTCTACGCTAACAAAAATTGTTTTTAAGTAGAAAAACTGTTTTTTTTAAATTTCGGGTTTGTATTTTTATAATCTACATTGTTCATCGAAACGTTTACAATTGAAAAGCTTAAAAGTCACAATAAATCGCACGAAGCTTTCGCCAACAATTTCACCTCTCATCTCACCTCGGATTCTCCCGAAAAACATCCCAAGAATCTCCCTCCTTGGACTCTCCAAACATCTCAAATCAATTAAAGGCCCTCGTCCAACAAGCCTCCACCTCCTTCCTCCCCTTCTCCTCCCTCTAACCCTCTCCGACTCTCACAATTAAACCGTCTCCGCGCGGCTCAGTTTATTTTGCCCACTCGCGTGTGAGTTCGGGCCCATGCAAATTAATTCCTCTCTGTCTCTCTCATACTCTCTTCTCTTTTTATCTCCTATCTTTTCTATACACAGCACGCGCCCACATACAAACCGAGTCGATCTCTCTTTGAAGCGATACGCAGACATGCGCAAAAACACGTGTCTTTTGTTATCGCGCGCGAGCTTTTAGTTTATTGCGCCGTATATACGAGTGTAAGAGCGATGTCGAAGTGAATTATACACGCTGCGGGCGCAAAAAGTGTCCGAAACAAAGCTGCCAGTGGAATATGTGTATGTGGGGGTTTTCAGAAGTAAGTTCTTTGGTAAGATGCGGAATTAGGTATATACTTTTGAGGCTGTCTTGATATTATTTGTTTTTTTGCTAATTTCAGATATTGTATACTCGTGATAATTGAATTAAGAAGGTTTCTATAGCAAGTTTAAACACACGGCACTTATATAATATACACAAGCAAATGGTTGGAATGCACAAAGAAAATATTGTATCTTGAAGTTGATGTTTAGTTTTATTTTATTAGAAAATTATATTGCATTATTTTGCACAAATATATGTGAATGTGCGTGTATATTCATTGCAAGAACATCGTCATATGCTATGCCAAAACAATCACTACCAATAAAAAAGTAAAATTTTAGTAAATATATAAATTGTGTGCACTTCTACTAGCCAAAAAGTATAATCTCTGATCCCCCACTCCCACCCTACGCTAATGACCCCCAACGCGATAAAATTGAAAATCATCAATTATCCTCGGCTATTTAACACGGCCAATTACGCGCGTGTCCACTCGATACGCCATCACTCGACCCCGTACCGTCACGTCCTCCAATCGAATAAACAAATACGCATTACCTTTAATCCAACCCAATTTTCGCGCGATCAGTGGAAACGCAGCGTGGGACAGAGAGAGAGAGAGAAAAAAACGTCTTACACTGCTCTTTTTGCCGACGCATCGCAGGAAAATGTAAATTCGCGCGTACGTCGCCAGGGACGAGTTAAATATTCAAATTGCCCGGGCAGCACACCACACACGTGCAGTGCGGAGGAATAACGTCGAATTCGATTATGCCACGTCCGCCGCCGCCGCCGCCGCTTTTCCCGTTATTTCATCGGGCGTGAAAGATTTTTTTCCGGCGGGTTACACCGTATACGTGTGCGAAGTGTAGTTAGAGGCAGGTGTAGTAATTAAAAAAGAAATGGTGGTAAATGGGCACCGGTGATTATTTTTGGTTAACGAGTGCCGGGGGGTTTTTCACTTATATACGTATACGAGTGTAATTCATTCAATTGTGAATCCGGAATTGAAGAGAGCGTTATTATTTTTGTTGTTAGCACTTTAAATGTACATTTTCCGTGAATTTTTTCTCGATCTCCCTCTCGTAATAGGCTCTTATATTATACGTTGGTTCAGTTCGCCATACAATATCTTATGCGAATATGAAAAATTTGATAAGATCTCCTTTTGAAGTAGTCAGACGTAAAATTGGTTCTCCCTCTTGTATACCTATACCTTCAGCGTTTCGGGAAAATGTAAATCAGACGTAAAAAAACACACCCGAAATTGCGCAAGAATAATGATTTCCCCAAATTTCGATGACATTCGATATTTTTAATTTGAAAGTATCGCGTGTAATCAGTTCCGATCCGATAGAGTTATACAAATAACAGACGAAGATTAATTATATACTGCACAAAGGGCGTTACAACATTTTATTCGTGTCCTAGAACAATTGGATACTCTTGATTGTTTGAAAACTCTGTACGAATCTGATACGTCTGTTTTGTTCTTTATTGAATTTATGAAAATACGATATGACGTATTCGAAACTTCGATATATTCTTTACTGACATTATGATATCAATGACGCATGGAAGAAAATGCGAAAACTTTTGGGATAAAGCTAAATTAATTAAGACTTGAGAAACGCCACATTGAAGAAATTCAATTTTCTTCTCGGGTAAAAGAGAAAGAATCAAATTAAAATCAGCATCTTGCAAACCTGTCCTGCATCTATTTCTACTAACAGAGTATACACTCTGGTAAATTTCATCAGACTCTTAAACGTATTTTTCTCTCAAGTTAATTGAATTATTTCAAATTAAACATTTTTTGTTTCCTCCAGTACGTACGTCTACACATCTTGGAGATTAAAAGTTTGCTACGTCATTTTCGACTTTTATTTACTTTTTCAGTACACGTTTTTAATATGAAGCTACATCTTTTTTACGATTATTTTACTATTCTGTCGTTTTTTGTTTAAAATTGTAATAAGAAAAATGTCCATGAAACTCATACCTATCATCATTCTGTGAAATAAATAACAAGTTTATTTTAAAAATATAGAAACTACGATCTAGAAAGTTCTCTAGAACTAAATTTAACATCTACATAATAATAGCAAACACACATTATGATAATTTGAAAACAGGCGTAGAGAGAAACAAAGTCAAACTCATTAAATTTAAAATATTTAAAGCCATGATCAGATGGGAATGTCAGAAAAAGTTAAAATGAAATTCAATGCAGTGCTGGAAAACATGAAAGTAGATGCAAGTCATGTCCATTGAGACGCCGACTTTTAATAGACTTGCTTACGTACAAAAGTTTCTAACTTTGCAAAAAAAAAAAAAAAAAAAAAAAAGAAAAACTACCCCAAGGCGTTGGAGCCTATTCAAAATTACACACTTACCAACCTCATTAGCAATTATTATGACCATTCTTAAAACCAACCTAAAATACCTCCGAACTCACAGTACGAAATATTCATGTCAACAACTAAAGAACTGTAATCACAAAAATTACTACAAAAGAAACAAAAATTCTTATCCTATTAATTATTATTAAGCAATCAACTATGTTGATTCGTATATATAATTAAAATGTAAAAGAACAATGTTTTCCAGTAAAATTCCAACAAACAAATAAACAAACACGCCACTCACCGATCCCATTAATGAGTATGCAGGGCAGGATCAAATTGAAGACGTAGAACATGGGCCTGCGCCTGAGCCTGATCTCGTAGGTGATGTCAGGATAGGGCTCCGGGCAGCAGGAATAGAACTGGACGTTGCGCGTCGCCGAGAAGTCGACGAGGTCGAACTCGCCGTTCGCCTGGTAATTGCTCAGGTCGCCCTCCTCGCTCTGACGCTCCAGCTCCAGCTATACGAGAGAGAAAAAGAGAACAAGCGAGTGTACAGGTACAGTGGAGAATTCTCAACGAAGGATAATAATTGGCTGTAGCGCTGTCGCTCGGGGGTTTAATTTCAGGCTGGGATTAATGAAGAATTGAAGGCCGGGAGAGAGAGAGAGTTAAGGAATTTGCCGGGTGAATAGCGATGGGTGGCGCTTTTTGTCGTGTAAGCGTTTGAGCGTGAGGAAGGTGATTTTTTATGCTTTTAATTGGTGGGGTTTTTTTTAGAAGGTATTGGTGAAATTGATGGTTTGTGGAGTAAGAAAATGATAAAAGGAAACGAGGGAAAATGTAAAGGTTTATATAACGTCAATGGTGGGTTTATATACATAAGAAGTATTTAGAGCGAGTACTTTTTCGGTTCTGCAGATTTCTACTTCTGTTGAGTATATGAATATTTATGTTACTGTTTTTTGGACCATTTAAATTTTATATATATTTTTGAGCATTTATTTAATATTTATGATGATAATATATCTACCTTTAAGCTTATAAAGAATAGAGAAATATATTTAGTTTTATTTTTGATTTCGTATTTTAGATGTGGCAGATGAATTGTGACTAAATCCTGATCGATTCCATATATTTATAAGAAAATATGAATTATAATTTTATATTCAATGGGGGCGATATTATTATATAATTAGAATATTCAATTAATTGTACAATCAATTTGCAATTCGAATTCGCTTGCTCCTTGCAAGGCATAACAACAGTGCTGTATTTTACTCTATAAAATATATTCAATAAATTTTTATTTGAATAACTTTTTAAGGCGTCGTTACAAAGTAACCCATTTCCGAGTTTCGTGGAAACTAAAGCAAATGGAGTACTTTATCGATATTTGCGCTATCAGTAGACCCATAAAATATAGTAATAAAGTAAACTTTCTCATCGACCAAAAAAGAAAACAAAATTTCATTTTTTAATTTTAATTTCACGACATATTCGCGCGAAAGTCAACAGTTTTACTGGCCGGTTGTCCGACGATATATTTTACATCAAATTTTAAAGCCCCGCGTTTCATTTTACAGTTGAAGTTGGTATTCCAGTTTCGAAAACGGTTAATTTAATACGGTATAGAGATATATAGCTAGATACACGTAGCAAAAGTTTTCACGCTGGCGACAAATGACCTGCGCAGAAAAATTCAAAAACAAAAACTGCTCAGCCGAATCAAAAGTCACTTTTCGAAAAACGCACAGGCCGCAATTATAACGCTGCGCTCTTTACGCGTCGATGAAAAGCGCGTCGTTACAAAAGTTTAATTAACTTTTCAAACTCGCGCATACATAAATTTCCAGGATTTATTTAATTTGCGTATACATATAACGTGCGCGCTCGAGCCACAATGAAACGCGACGATTTTAATATTGAAGTATAAGTACACGCGCGAGCGCCTGGTGTGTTTACAATGCGGAGAGAGAACTACTTATATTTCGTATATATAGCTGGCTGGGTAAAATAAATCGGGTTTCCATGTCAAATGCAAAAGTTTAGCAAAATGCTAGGCGAGTTGCTGTGTGCCGTAATTAACGATCCAAATGAAAGGCTCTCTCTCTCTCTCTCTCTCACGCTCTCTCTCTCTCTCTCTCTCTCTCTCGCGGTGCTACGAAATTAACTCCCTTTTTATGAAAAGTGGTTATATCTCGTTACACAGCGGGCGTATATCCACTCTGCATAAAAAATGAGCGGCGAGTTCTGGATAAGTATATAAACGCGCTGTATCGCGTCGGATAATACAGTCTCCCATTATAATGAATCGGCCATGTTTTGCGTTATTTATACTTTTTAATTGTTTCGAAAATTACGTTTCATCGCGTCAGGTCGAGAATTGTGTATTATATATTTGGCAAGCGGAATAATTGTATCCGCAGCCGGAGGGTAATTGATTAAATGGCTCTCGCCCGCTGGCCATGAATTTGAAAATTATCACTTTACGCGCATAGTATGATGGAATATAGCGAATGGCATGAATCTGAATTATTACATTGTTAGAATTTTGCATTTCCAGTTTCCTATTTTGTCGAGTGAAAAGTGGCAAAATTAAGCTTCTCGTTGCGCGTGCATCGACTTTGATTATTCGTCAGGGCGCGCAATCCGTGCCTATATCCGATAGAACGAATTCGAATAGATCATTAAAATCGTTTCGCTATATTCAATCGACCGAAAATATATTTTCGTCAGGAAAGTTCCTATATTCCTGTAATACCATCCGGAAACAACTACGGCGAAACATCATCCCTCCCGTATCCGAATCAATACCTCATTCGAATTCAACGAAGCAAAGATTATTCCGGCCGACGTTCTGTTACTTCCATCTTCTTCTTACAAAACTTTGCCGGCACAACCTTCGAATTCCAACTGAGGTCAAGCATATCCTTGTAATAAAGACTAATTTCGAAGTGACTGCGGGGTTACTAATTTTCTCTTACTTTTGCGAACCCTCCCGGCTACAAATTATTTTGCCAAGTAATTTTCATAAAAATAAAAGATTTTCAAGAAAGTTCGGTCCGTTAAGTAGTGCTTTCCATTGTGCATTTGCAAAATTGAAGTCTACATTTCGAAATTAGCAATTTACTACCCACTCAATTAAGTTTTTCGTGAAGAGAATTATTTTTGTGATTTTTGGAATATAAAAATTGTATCAAATAAAAATGAAATAATCTAAACATTTATATATTATTTATCAAAAAACAAAAAGTAAAACATGTAACACAGATTTTACGAGTTCGCTTAGTTTCATTACCAACTTTTATCACGATACACATTCACACTCACATAGTCACGTATAATCTAGCTGCAATTAGCCTCTGAATTCAGGCTATTTACCTCGGGCTGTATACATTTGAATAAATGAAATTCAACTATGCCCCTATTACGCTACACCCATTTTTCACCGATTAGTTAGCAACCGTACCCCGAATAAAACAAGCAGCGATTCTCCCCCATTTACACGCCCAAGCCAAACTCCAAAAAGCGCAGCCGTATATTCCACCCACACGCTTACAACTCGCGCGCGCGTGCAAAGGGGCGATCGCGGAATTATGCGGCCACGAAGTAGGATGGAATGCGATTAAAGAAAAATTCTTTTACGACGCCGCCGAACTAGTTTCACTGGGTTATCGCTCTCATTATAATAATTCGCAATATTGCGGCTGCACTCTCTGCACTGTGTGTGTGTGTGTATGTGTATTATGATTCGCGCGATATGTAATTGCCGCGGTGGCGACGAACTTTCAGCGCCGATGGACTTTTAAGATTAGAGGTGCACGCGGGGGAGGCGAATCGAATGCGAGGGCAAATTACTTATACGTTTTGCAGGCGGGCTACTGACATGGTTTATTTGATTGACGGTTCACGTGAGTCTGATGTTTTTTTTTTCGTCGTCGTTGGTAAAGTAACTGATTTATTAATTCGAATGCTGGGGGAATGAAGTTTAAGGGGCAGTTGAAGGAGGATAATCAGGTACGTAGTAGTTTTTGTATTGGATTGAAGAATGCAGGGAATGCTTTCGTTATGCGGCGAGTACTGCGTGTATATCCGCAGAAGGAAATGTTCGAATTACGATGCATTGGAGTTGAAGGGTTAAGAGAAGTTTGCTTTGATGAATAAATATATGATTAAAAATACCTTAACAGTAGGAAGTATGTAACGAATTTTGCAGATCATCCACAATCACGAAAAATGAGTGATTTTTTTCCAATCCACATTAATTCTTAAAATTTTGATAATTTTTGGTCATTTTTTGTGATTTTCAAAATGCACGTAACTTTGCACAGAACCGACCGTTTTTAACGATCTTTATATAGCACTGTGTGCTATAGTA
>JAPYZO010012128.1:0-10185 GCA_030522905.1 Torymus flavipes
AGGTAGGTATAGTCGCAGCCAAGCGCGCACGCGTGTGTAGAGTGTATATAAGATGGAGGATACGCTGCGCGCGCGCGCGTTTCGTTCCGGTGGAATCGTTCCGTTCGGTGTAGCTTTTTGTCAGACAAGCATCTAATCTAATCTCGAAATAGTTACTGGAGTGGATTTTTCTAACTCGAAAGTGTTTAAGCTATCACAATATATTAGAAAATGTTAAATTTCCTTTTTTTCTTCTGTACGATTTAATTAATCGCGGTTCATCGTATAGGAATTTTTCTTTTTTTTTTTAATATTAAGGCAATTTGCATCTTCACAGTCTCATAATGGATTTTTAGCAACGTTTCTCACGTCTCATTATATATACCTTCGAGATATACTTTTACCATAAGCATTTTTTGTACATAAGTACTCAAACTCACGGTACGCCGAGGCTTTTGGCAATGCGGAGCATTTCGGAAACTCACCTGTAACAGAAAAGAAAAAAAAAACACAATTAATTATACGTTCATAATGTAGAGTCAAAAATTAGAATAGCATGTATACATAAATGTAAATTTTGTATCCCATATTCGAGGAAAAAAATGGTACTTTTACTTTCTAACGCACCGAAAGAAGAAAAGTTCCTTGACCTTTAAACTCATTTATTAAAACTACAAACTACAGCAGCTCAACACACGAGCGTAAGTATCAGCGTTCAATAATAATTATCTCATCAATTACTGTTTTCCAGCGTATATAAGAAACGGGGCCGCGCGGGAAAAGGGGAGCAAAAAAATAATCCCTCCGCCGCGCGATTGCACAAATGTCATCGCAGTTTTCATCATCGTCCGTCATAATAGCTCCCGGAGAATCATTGCTTTATGACCTATTAATTAAACGATTAACAGTCGCGCAAACTACGCGAGCCCGCGCCTCTATAGCTCCTACCATATCAAAACTGCATTCGTTTATCGCGCAAAAATACCGTATCATAAACGCGCTCTCTCTGTGCGTCTAGCCGACAAAGCAGCGCGCATTCCTAGGCGTATTAAAGTCGAAATCCCTCTCTCTGACGTTCACGCGCTTATATACACTAAACTCGGCTTTTCTCGTCCCCCTGCAGCGGACTCTCTCAGCATTGGCCTCGCGTACGCGCATCGCACGCGTGCATGCATCGTCTCTTTTATTTTAAGACGCGCACGCGGCCCTTCCTCTTCTTCTACTTCTTCGCTTTATCTTGCTCTTGGAACCATGCAACGCGATTACACACAGACACGCATACACTATAAGGCTCGATCTCATCTACATGCACACACAGATATATAGTAAACAGAGACGGAACGGTATATATACACGCGTCGACTGCTTATCGTGCCGGGTCGGCTCATTTATTAATAACGACGTATATAATACACGACGCGGCGGCAGCGGCGATGCTCTCGTTATGACCTCCGCACGGCCACTTGATTGACTTTCGACGTGCGCGCGAGCGACTGTGAACGGGGTTGGATTTTAATTGGGACCGATGGAGTGGCGATATAAGCACATATGCACAAGGGTAGAAAGGAAGAGAGAGAGAGAGAGAGTCGCTCAAGTGGAGTGTCGAATGATTTTGGAGTATGAAATGGGCTATTGTGATGGAGTAGAGAGTGAGCTGGGCGCGCGATTATTGTTTTGACCTTTGAGAATGCAAAACCGCAGCGCGGAGAGTGACTTTTGAGTACAGTCTCGATTGAAAGCTTATATTGAACGTTGAATGGCATAAACGTTTATTTCGAGTAATTGAAATCCTAATTAACTTATCGGAGCTGTGGTATTCTTAATCGAGTAATATAATATTTCATAAAGATTTGATATTAAGCGTAAGCAATTAATGTCAACAATCTTTTTATATAGGCAGGGATATAATCGCTTCAACTGTATTTTATTTCGCGAACAAAGATATATGCTTATAAAGAAAAGTATAGATTCCTGCTTTGCCGATCGCTATTTTCGAAATTTACCTCTATAAGGTATATAATTTTAACTGCAGCTTTATGATACTACTTTGAAATTTGTTTATAATAATTATACAGTCGTACAGAAATTCTATATTTTATTAGTTTCTATTTCAAAGAGTATATGCATTTTCGTTATTTGCTTCTCCCCCCAATTTGTCATTTCTTTTTTCAACGCGCCTGTACATCCTCATAACCGTAACCTCAACTCACTCTCCCCTCCTCCATCTCCTCCGTACAGACGCACGGGCCGCTTCAACGTCGTCGGCGCGACACACAGAGATCATCGGTTTCGTTTCGCGACGATCAAAGTGGCGGCGCACGCGTGTATATACACATATAGTGCACTCCGGCGTGCGAGCTCCATTACTTAACACACACGCGCGCGCGTTATACATACCTACGTCCGAGCGTTTACGATTCTCACGCGTGCGCAGACTGTTCTCCCGCATTCGTTGCTCTTTGAAAAGTGTATGTATAAGGTACATGCTGTTTTTGTGCAAGCTTAGAAATGACGGAGAGCGGTTCTTGGTAACGCGCGTAGTATAGAATAGGCAATTAATTATCGGGAATTTAAAAGTGGGTTGAGAGAGTGATAAGGTGATGATGGTTTCCTGGTAATTGTTTGCGATTGACGACAGTCGGTGGACGAATAATATAGGGGATGTGGGGGAGATTCTTTTTCTGTCGATTATGTGACGGATTAATTAGCAAGGGGAGGAATGGGAGAGGTAATTATTTTTTATCTGCGCGTTACGCAGAGGAGTTGACGCGTGTTATGTGGGGAGAGGAAAAGACAGGAGCGTAAAACGCAAGTGTAATATGGGTTAAGTACCTTATAATTGATCGAGGGTTATCACGTTTTTACGCCTGGTTTTACGATGCTATTGAACTGTATTATGGCTACTTATGTTAAAGATTTAATTACTTGTGTTGAAAGATTGTCTATAGGAAAATCTGCAATACATATTTGAACGCGCGTTTTATTCCTCTGTTTTTCCTTATTATTTCAGTATTGTGGAAAACAACCTATTGTTTGATGTTTTTTCTTTTTTTTTAGAACGATATTAAGAAAAAATGTCAGAGATTATATTGTTTCATAATTACAAACTTTTTATCGAGAAATTTAATGAAACTTTTAAGTAACGATTATTATGCGTATACTTTAGAACGCTAATAAAACAATTCAAATTGCCTTTTTCGTTACGTAACTCTCTCTTATCTTCAACGATACTATCCCATAAAAAACAACGAAGCTTTATTTTAATACCCATTAGACCGCGTACACCTCATCTCTTATCCTTTCATAATTTCCAATACACAATATATAAGCGCCACCCAATCAACCGTTCGAACACGCTAACGAACGCCCATATCGCGCACACACGCCGTACCAAATAAATATATCAATGATCGTCGAACGCCCTGCTAATTTACATCGGCCGTAAAAATTTGCGGACCTGAAACAATATAATTCACAGCGCGGCCGTAAATCATACGTGCATGGGACAATCGATGGTCACATACACGTATATGTACATGTTACTGGACCTTGCCCAACCCAGCCCTAACCGACGCGCTTGTACGTCGGGAAGTTGAGCTCAATACTAGCACACACACGTGTTACAAATACGTCAGTCAGTGACGACGGTGTAGTATATACTCAACGGAATTCGCATGTAGAGAACACACACAATGAGGAGAGTCGATTCGCGCCGGAAATATACCGTACTGCATGCTGCTGTCGCTGCTAGCCGGGAAAACTTCGGTACGGGGGAGATCGACATTGTTGCGCGCGCATCGTATATTTTTACGAACGTACAGTGCCAAGCGTGCGCGCGTGAGTGAAATCGGTGGCGCGCGAGCGGACAGATCGAGGACGCGAGCATTTGAGAGGGAAAAAGTCGCTCGAGAGTTAGCGACGAAAGCGAGCTCGCGGTTGAGAGAAATGCGCGCGAGTCGTCGTCGGTGAGTGTTAATTAAACAGGGTATAAAGTTAATTGACGGTGGGTTAGCGACGCAGTGTAACTCGAGATTATTTTAGTGGCTCTTTTGTGGGATGCGCGCGAAGTGTGTGCGGTTGAGAAACGATTAGTCTCTTGCGGATTAGAAAATCACTGTTATTTCGCGATTTGTGTGGGTAATGGTCGTATACGCGTGTATACAATGTTTCAAACGAAAAGAATATGTAGTTTCTAGCTGAATATATACAAGAGGTGTCGCTCTTTGTAAAGAGAAACGCGCGTAGTAGCTGCGGCGTAAAATGTAATACGCAACTATTTATGCGTTTTGAAAACGTAAATGATATTTTGACACTTTTTTGCGTTCTCTGAATTTAGCGTGCGTGGCACACTAATATAATAAAATTGAAGATGATAATACATCCTGCCTCGTTTATGTGCTTCGCACTCTAAACCTAATAGCAGCAAAACAATTTTAAAAAAAAGGTAATAGAAAGGTCAAAAGTTCTAGAGATTTTCCCGTATTATACACGCTGGAGCTGTTTACTCGAAAACGAGAGAAAAAATTCACGGAAGAGCTGATGCACTCTGAGCTACGGACCTTGAACGAGCGGCGTGCGCGCGAATTACAATAAGTAAAGTAAAAAAAACCGGGGCAATCGCGGAGATTGGAAATTTATATGCAGGCGCCTTGGCGATGAGTCGCTCTACGCCTCTCCATATTTATGTGAGAATTGATATTGTCGGCGCGCGGGCGATTGATGTTCCGCGTGCGAGCAGCGGCGACGCCGCGGTTGTAAATCTGTCATCCAAGAATTTTGCAGAAAAAAATTCACTTTGCTTATTAAGGATATACGAGAGCGGCGGCTGTGTGTTATCAAGTGGACTGATTTATTTAAATTATAAAGCACTTTATTTGCGCGGCTTTTATTGTCATAAAGCTTATGCGTGGCATCGTGTTATTATTATGTGTACTCAATTACGTATCTAATTACATTTCTTTATCATTCTGCGATGTTTGCGCTGACAGAGTTAGCTAACAATTAAATATTGACGAGTATAGGTTGAAGATTTAAGCTTTCACTTTGATATACTACACTGTTTCTGAAACTCTCGATGTATCATTGTTTATACAAGAACTAATCGTTTGAAAATGAATTTTTTTTATACTAAAAAACCCGTCAAAAAGTCGTTGTCAGCCATAAAATAAAACACTACTGAGTACTTCCTCGTTTCGCCGTTTAAAGTGCTTTCAACGCGCCTCTTCCGGCCTCAGCCACTTCCAAGCCATCGAAAAAAATCGTTTAAACATACACTATCCCAAAAAGCCGTCCTTCGATGTATAGTACCTCTCTTTTCCTCGCATGTCAACAGACGAGCGCTTGCTGGCCTCAAGCTCTCTCTCTACTAGCTCGCGTCGAGTGCCGCCGAAATTGAAAAATCACGCAGTCGAGCGTTTCTCTCTGCGTTATATTTGCCGAGAGCACGCGCCAGGTGTGACACTGTACATTTTCGGAAGAGGAGAAGAGAGAAAGAGAGCGCACATGTCAGGCAAAGTCGCTGACGCGCCTTTTAAACTTCGTCCTCTTATGTGATGTGTGGGGGGACAAAGAAAAGAAAATTCTCCGGTGGAGGAGTTGTGAAAGGGAGAATATTGCGCTTTTGATTTCCCGGGTTTCGCGAGAAGAGAGTGCAGCGTGAAAGATGTTTTGATATGTGGAAGAGGGCTCGAGTGTCGGGATATAAAAGTGAAGGATACATGCGTATGAATCGAGTGCAGTTGTGAAAAAGGTTTATGATAATTAAGTATGAACGTGTGTATATATATATATATATATATATAAAAAGCTTATGTAACGAGAATTAATGCAATCAAATATTCGCTTTTTTTACAATTCGTGCGTATACTCAATTATTTTCATTATCCTGCAAACTTTTATATACGCGTGCCCTTGCATTGTATATACGCGCACACGCTCGATATAATTGTATTAATCTTATCTGCATAAAAACAATTCTCGGAAAAATCACCGCGCGCGGTATATCAGCGCCAATTAGACAAACAATGATTTTTCTAACCCACACACACGCGCGTGCGTAATCGATTTATTATTCAAGCGCGCTGTACAAACCGCGCATTGTTTATTCAATCGCCACATCTACATACACCGCATATATACCTAAAAACCAGCTCCAAATTCAAACATCATATAAAAACTCGCACCCCGAACAAATTTTCTACAACGCGCGCGCGTGCACCGGCAACAACGTGTAGACGTCTCGCAGCTGCGCACGTGTCCGCAAATCCCCGTCGGGGCCAGGCTGCGCAAACAAAAGGACTATACGTGCCGGGCAGGTGCAACTCTCCTCCTGCGAGCGTGCGCGCCACATAGGACCGTCTTTCAGCGTGATTCTCGCTTTCGAAACGATAAGACCCGGCGCGCTTTTCGGTACGAACAATGAGCCTTTGATTGCATTGTTTAACGAGAGAAGACCGCCGCGAGGAGAGGCATATAGGTATGTATATAACGTTTATAGCGCGGGATGGAAAGTTGCTGAAGAGATGCTTTTTTCATTTTTAGTGATGGGGAAGAAGAAGTTTGGAACGACGACGAATGTGTCGTGTGGGTTGGCGTATATACACACGAGAGCAAAGTAGTTTCGAATAAATCTGTCTCCCGGGCGAGTGAAACTTTTCCGCAGTGAGGCTCGAGAGTTCAGTATAGGAGAAAGAGAGAGAGATAGATTATACGCGGTTTCGATTGTGATTTATTTTCGGCTTTTCAGATTGACTGGGTGGTTGTATCGGTGTATCTGTCTCTGTGTTATTGAGTATCGAGGATTTATTGTTACCGCGATACGTATACGCGCGGTGCAATCGGTCGTCGTAATGTATGACGTAAGATTTTCGATTTAGTTTCGAATGAATGCGTAATCGAGATCTGATTAAAGTTTTGTGGATAAAAAGTCAAGTTTTGTCAGAATGGCGAAGTGTTTTGTTCGTCGATGAGTGGATTCATGTTCAACACACTGCATTGATAGCGATGACGAGGCTTATAGTCGGACAAAATATTGACTTAATTGATAATCAGTCTATAAATTTAATGTATATTCATAATATTTTTGTTTTCAGTGCAAACATTCGCTACGAAAAGAGTAAAATATCTTCCGGGAAGTCAAACCAATTGAGATGGTTCGCCAAACAGGCTGTTGATCCAGCTTTGTGCTTACTATTTTAACTCGAGAGGGTTTGCTAAAACATTGAAGAACTGAGTAAACATACCCAGGAGAATAATTATGTCATCACCTATTCTGTCAACTATCTTTTTTATTACAGTCGCCATTTCTCACTTTCTGTGTACACAAACGAACTTACGACTGATGTCATCATTCCAAAAAAACCTTCTCTTTTTCGAACACCAAAAAATTTAGCATAAAAGTTTCTAACGTTTTGCGAAATACCTAATGTCCTATATACTAATTTTACTCACTCGCGCGAGTATTAAACGCGGCCGAAGTATTTATGCATCCTGTTGATCGTACTTTTTAATAGGACAATTCAACTTTATTCCCGACCATTAAAACCGAACGCTGCACCAACGCACGAAAAACTCTTCCAACAACAACAACAATACCGCCGCCGCCTTCTCACAATCGACAAACGTATTATCTCCGCACACACGCGTGATAAACTACAAGCACGGCCGATCGCGTTGCGCAATTTCAACGAACCTTTCAACGCACACATCCCTCAAAACTCCCCGCGCTGCGACACGAAAGTAGTCCCGCGCGCGGCATCAGAAATAAAAAAATATAATCGAGAGGCGAGATTAGCCGAGCACAAAGCACATGTGGACTCGGTATGTGTGTGTGTGTGTGTGTGTATAGATTGTCCGGTGCGGCTCGCGAGAATGCGTATTTGTACGGTCGGATTTATGGCGACGTTATTAAATTATGCGCCGATATAAAGCTCCCACGCACGACGTTGCGTTTGCGTATATATACGTACATACTTACGCAGTCTTTACCTGCGCAGTGGACCTGTTAGACCGGCTGGAAATTAACCCAGAAATCGTTCGCGCCTTCGATTTCGATGGAATTCGGCGCGTGCATATATGACGATAATATGGGGATAGTTTGAAAAAGTTTTCACTGCAGCAGCAGCAGCGCAGCACTTTGTAGACGCGCATTTTACGCGGGCGGATATTTATTGCGGCGTTGTATAGAAGTTTACGTAAGACAATATAAATCGACTAGACGCCGGCGCTGTTTTTCTAATGGTAACATCGCTGCGGCTGATTATCAGAGTTCCGCGTGCGGAAAAATGAGTTATTTATTCGGCCGAATGGTCGACTGCATATATATACACGTGCAGGTCTCTTTAATCGCTTTCGGTTGTATTAAAACGCGAGCGGAAAGTATTCAGGCTAACGATTCTCGCGATAAACAACGGCTCGGTATATATGATGCAACAAGCCCATTTCTATATTTTTGCGGATCCATATACACGAAGTATACGAGTACGGGATGCATTGAAATAATCATTATTACATGCTCGCAAAGTGGGTTGCATTCATCGCGCGTTTCTGATGTTTTTATCGGGCTCTGTTTATTATTAATATGTATATATAACTTCGTGAAAACCAAAACCATTGATCGGTGCAGCAAGTGCGTTCACTGTGTCACTGTGAAATTTACGGGCGTCGTAAAAGTATGTTTATCGCTCCGCTTTAAATTCATATTTTAAAGTATACATAATAATACACAAGCGAGTGAAAGCGAAATTAAAAACTGCGCAGATTTATCACCATCCAGATAAATGCAAACGCACAGACACACAGGCGCTCCTAATAAGTGAAAACCGCCTCCTTAATTGTCGCCCATTCACGCGTCAGCCTCGAAAATATTCAGTATCAATACAATTCACTCGAGCCGATAAATCCCCCTGAGCTGCGCAGCGCTCGATCTCTCACCAAAGAAAGCTCCGCGTCACCGGTGCGATAAGCTTCCGACAAAGCTCCATTGAACCGATATCTACTCTCCCGCGACTCTGCGCGGCATTCGGGCGTGTCCCTCAGAACCAGATCTTCGCTCTCTCTACTACTACTAGTCGCCAACTCTTTCTCTTTTTCTAGATATATACTTATACATAGTCGTGGTGGCACTCGGCCAAAACGCCCGCCGGTGGGTTAGTAGTATGCCTTATAATACTAACTGCTGCAGCGCCATCGATCATCGGGCTACGAGAGAGCCTGCAAGCACGCGGCTAATTAAGTTTCGCGACTAGGCGCCGCGCGATCGATCGACAGCGATGGAAATTTCGCGCGCCAGCGCTGATTTATGCGCGTCATAATAGCGCTGGACCGGAACGCGTCGATTTTTCACGGAGATTGTCGAGAGGAATGCGCGCGAGAGTGTTGTTGTAAAAGGTAGTATCCCCTGGAGGAGAGAGAACCGAGGCGCTGCAGTCATTGTTCGACGGAAGGTAATAAAGCATCGAGAGCGCGATTTTTTCGTTTTAAAGACTTGGTATATGTACGCGTGCGACGCGGAAATTCAGGCGATGTGTAGATACCGATCGCCAATTTGTACACGACGAAGAAATATATCGCGTGGCCGTTTAAGGCTTTTCTTTCGTTGGAGTGGAGTAGAGGATTATAGGGAAAAATCAGAGTACTAAAGAGCTTTAGCATGAATTAATAAGATTTACATAATCAATGGGCGCGCGCGATGTTCATTATGTGCAAAGCAGCAGCAGCAGCAGTAGTTCCTCGTTCAATTATTGTCAACGATCTGCGGGCATTGGAAAAAATCGCGCGTGTGCACACGAGGATGAAGAAGAAAAAAGGAGGCGAACACTGTCCGGCAACTATGGAGATCTATACAAATATTGACGTATAGCGTGACGCAACGCCACAAGTCAGAAAAATCGATGTCCACTCGAACGACCGCGTATACACAAGCGTTGCCCAACGCACATCATCGCGACGTGTATACGTGTATAATAATATATAATAAACGAAGAAAAAGGAAGAGGAATCAGAGGCGAAGCAAATGCGCAGATACACGTCTGTCACACGAGTTATATTTGCAAAGAGCGATAATTTCGAGACTGAGAGGCGCCTCAACCTTGGCTCTCTCTCTCGCTCTTCTCTCTGCCCGTCATAAACGAATCCATTAATAATTATTGCCCGCGCAAATACACGGAAAATGAAGATAAATGTCGGCTGTACACACACGTAGACACA
>JAPYZO010012131.1:0-13858 GCA_030522905.1 Torymus flavipes
GATAAATATTGAGCACACGATTGTCACATGTTTCAGAATAGATTGATCGAATACTTTAGATCTGCCTGTATACAAAATCATTCGAATGACGTCAATGTATAGCCTCAGTAACCTCAAAATGTCAAAAAAAATGTTATTTTCGTTTTCCTCAATTAAAAGGATTTTAAGACGATGGTATTCATTTATAACTTTTTCATTAAAGATGTATTATATGTTTGACTAGATTTTTATAGCCCCGGCTTTATTGCTCCGCGCTTAAGTGTATTGCGCCTCTTTCAAGCTTTTCTATATTTTAAAGAACAGCGTTGTAAAACTTTATTTCAACGACGCACGCATAAATCTTCATGCGTAAGACCGACTTAACATCCTCGATCCTTTTTATATTCAAATAAAAGACAGTAAAAAATAACTTTACTTCACCGGGCGCCAAATTAAAAAAAACAAATCTCAAACACTCACACACATACAACAATGCCCCCGCGAAAGCAATTCTCACTCGTCCCCGACGTTTATAATTACCCAGACCTGCTCCGCGTGCATACAAACACACATACATGCACACACACTTCACCGCATTATCACGCGGTGCTCTTTGCACACGATGCGTGCGCGCAGGGTGACGATTTCTTTCGCCGCTGTCAGCAGCAACAGCGAATAATTACGGCGCGCACCTGATAATACAGCGGAGGCTTGCGCAAACGCGAGAACGCAAACGCGTTGCTAATCTCGGGCATTAGGGACACCCGCGTGTGCATGTGTATGTGTGTACGACCTTTTCTGAAATTTGCAGCTATTCCTTTTTTTCTCTCTCTTCGCGGTGACGCGTGTGAGTAAGTACCATGCTAAAAAATTGCACCGATAAGATCGCGCAAAAAACGAGTAGGTATATGCATACGCACGCATGAGTGTGTGTACGTGAGTATCAGGCATTTTGCAACGTGTTAAGAACATGTTTACAGTTATTTTTGCATACTTCGCGAGTGTATATAATGCGCGTGGTATAAGTATGAGAATTCCGCTGAAATTTACGAGTTAATTGGTTGTTGCTTTCGCAATTTGTTGTTGATTAGCTCGCGCGATATACTTAGTAGTGTTTATGTTTTTGATTATTAAAATATACGCTGCTTTTATTTTTGCCGATTGGATATATGCAAATTCTTGCGAAACACATTATTGGTAATCGTCATTGGATTGATGGAAGGTTCGATTGCGTTGTTAAGAACATAACTAAAGCATTACTGAAAATCATTATACATTTGTTTAAACGTTATAAATACAATGTATATATGTAACAATACACATAAGGATATAGTGAAGAGCTAATAACTATTTCATTTTTTTTTCTTCAAATTACCAACTGATTAATTTTTAAATTTCAACGTCACTTCCAGAGTTCGCTTATTATTAGTTTTGACTTCAAGTTAACAATTTGAGTTAACATAATAAATAAATTCGTTTCTTCTGCGCGTTAAAAACAGATGTTGCATTAAATCTGACAAATCGCATGAGAAGTGTGCACTATTAGAAAAAGAAGAACGATATAAATTATGTAAATGAATGAAGAATCGATATTTGTACTCTAATGGTTTGTTTATTTTTTGCACGATTATTGCGAACGATCTTCTGCGCATAATTAATGAGTGCCATTGAGCATGGGCATCTCTTTATTAATACATGTCTTAGGGTTAAGGTTGCGTGATTCAATGATTTGAGTACACAATTAAGATGAAAGAAAAATTTATTTACACGTCATGGTGTGACTTCTCATGTGGCTGTCGTTTTACCTTCGATAAGGTCATATATATCAATAGTGTTTATCTAACAGTTTTGATGAATTAATCAAATGATTCTTTTCATTTAACATTAACTTTAAAATAGTCGGGATTTCGAGCGGGCCAAAATTATGTACATTTTTTTAAATAAAACGCAGAAATGTAGCACCATGTTTAAACCGCTTATTCCCAGCAAATTTGTAAGAACCCAGCATTTCACTTAGCGAGCATTTTCCGGATTGAACCATCCATCGGTCTTTGTTCAAGATTCAGTAATAACCTGACTGATCTCATTAGCCTTATCTAAATACGAGTTCCGGCTTTGCCAAATACATATTTTACGACGTAAAGATGATTTGATAATGGCCATATATCGTCAGCTTACGAATTTCGATAATGAATATTTAATTACACAGGAAGCGGCGGAAAAGTATAACTAAGCGCTTTTCCTATCGAGATGTATTGACAGTCAATAGTTTCAATCGGATTTCACGCTTCGGTAGAATGAAAATTCTGTTGGTCACTAGACTTCTGGAACATAAAACGTATATTATTTCACGGTTCACTCATTATTTGCTTAAGAAATAATCAGTGAAAAGATATAAAGAGTTACTGATTTAAAAGTTATATCTTACTCACGTATAGTTTTGTTAAGTTATTAGATTTTATTCACGCACGATGCCATAGAAAAACCAGGAAGAGAGGAGTTGTGTTTATATAATCACGATAAAATAATGTAATAATTTCCGCCCATTTATCAATTACATTCCTATTATTTTAATTAATTTCCGGCCTTACACGCATAAAAATAACATATCCACGTAACGTCGTAGCATACTTTTACTCCAAAAATAGTTTGAATTCATCAATGCAATTCTTCAACGCTATAGCATTTATATAATTACTTTAACTACTATTCTCACTCAACCTCTAATTACAATCGAATCACTTAAACCCATCTATTCAAACACCAACCGACACTCTTGCACGCGAACGCGAAAAAACAGCATCGGCCACCTATATCTGAAAAGTCCATCGTTGCGCTCTCGCAAAATGAAACCATGCGCGTATATATATATATACACACATCGCATCCTTTTATTGCGCTGTGCACTCTGGCAACGGCATGCGGCTGTAACAATGACCTGTTGACACGAAAACTTACTTTTGCCTTATCTACGCGTGGAATCGGCGCGTCGATCGGTCGAATCATCGAGTTTTCTTCTTTGAAAGCTGGCCATGGTATATAGTTGTGCCGAGTTATCGCCCGACGTTGAAGTATTTGCGTGGGTATCAGTGCCAAGTGCGTAAGTGGAGATTATGCACTTTATAGATTTTACAGTCGGGTGGGGGGAGAGTGATCTTTTTTTTCTCCCTCTTGCGTTTGCGCATACGAACGAGTTGTGGAATTACAATATGTTGTATGGGTTGGGCGCACGAAATGGAATGAGATAATCTTTCGTCAGCTATAATTTTTTCCGGGTTTTCACGCTTAGAGCTTTGTTCCCATCTATTTTTAATCGGTCTACTGTTTATTGATCAGCTAAGTCATAGACTTTCAAATTGACAATGATTATAACGCAATTAAGATTAGGATATTTCGTCAGCAATTGCGTTGTGTATACTTGTGCATAAAGCGGAGTTAATTTCAGTTGTCACCGATTACGTTTAACATTAATTTGAAAAGCTACAAAACCAAAGGGAAAATAAAGCTAAAATTAAAGTTCTTAATGAAAAATCAATTGTCTTCTGGTTTCACTGCCTGGCAGCAACGGAATCTATGTCAACCGCGTTAATCTCACCCCTCTGTTTACTTATGAAAATTCTCGAAATTTCGCGCAGTCACAATCATCCAGCAGTCATCTTCTGCAATACTGTGTTTTTATCGGGCAACCTAGCGTCGCTTATCACGCCGTGGGTATCGGAATGTATAGGCGCCGTAGGGGGTATCAAAACTGTGCATGTTAATGAAAGAAATTGTGTATTTACGATTCGTATCGTCTACGTGTAACGATGGTAATTGTATGTTTAAAGTTTTATCTCAGCCGGAGAAAAGTTCTATATATATTGCGTGTGCATTGTTTTCTTTCTTTTTTTTGCGAGACAAGAGTGTAAATGTTTTTGCATGCTTATCGCCGGTGTAAACATCCAAGTTTTTCACTCCACTTCAAAAATTTGCAAGCTACGTGTAGTTTGCGCTCTATTTTTATCCTTTGTGAAAACAACTCGTTTTATCGTACGACGCGATACGGCTAATATAATGCATGTATCACGTTATTATAATGTCATTGTATAAAGATGTGCAAATACTGTATCATGTTAAATCGCTGATATCTACAAAAGCTTATAATAACGATTAAGATGTATATACATACATATTTTATAATCATGATACGAGCGCGTAAGGAATAAACATGACATATTGTAAAAATGTAGGACAGTACACTTTCGGTATTTCACGGAACGGCATTAGTCAAACATAATCTCCGCAAACAATGGGAGACGATAGTGCACCTTTGAAAAGTACACTGAACCAATAGGTCATTATCTCTACATAAACCGTTTTAATTATCTCTCAATTTATCCAGTTTGAGCTGGAATAACTTATATACACACGATTATTTACATCGCCTAATATTCCATCAAGTACTTTATAATTAACTTTGTACTTCCGTTCTAAAATTCATGAATGCGCGATTCGGTCGTCTACCAAACCAAGCACTTCGCATACATGAATAAACTTTTCCTCCAAAGACACATCTTTTCGTTTTACCTCTCCAGAATGTCTATATTACAAGTAAAAGTTTCCTCCTCGGCGCGTCAAATCGTAAACACACTCCACACACGCAGGCTTAGCCCGAACTGCAACGTCAACGAAAAGTCCCGCGGACTTCAGGCTGTTCTGGAAAACGGTCTAAGTACTTATAATCGCTCGTCGCGCGAGCCACCGCGACGCCGTCGAGCCTCCGTGTTGGATGCACCCGAGCAAATATCTCTCTCTCCTTCACTCGATTATATACTATAGCTCTCTCTCTCACGAGCGCGTGCGCGACGCGACTGATAACGATCTAATCGTCTCGAATTCAAAGCGATAAGTCCATAAAAGAGAGGAATATTCGAAGCAGCGGCTTCAGTGTTGACTGTGCTCGCGACCCCCGCACGGGTATATATATCATGCTGCTTGTGTACCTCACCTGTTGAAGAAATTGAAAATGTTTGTGAAAATAATGATAAGAGTTGTGTTGTGAGAACTTGGACGCGGTGCTATACTGAGCGAATACATTGCACTCGCGAAGACTGAAGATGAAAGTGTTAGAGTGAAATAAGCTGGCGTCTGGTGTATTTCGAATGCTGCGGTGACGATGTGTTAATTAAAGAGGAAATTTTTGAGCCCGATGTCGCGTACATCTTGATCGAGCTTCGAGCAGGATATATTCCGATGGAAATTTACAGGCAAAAAGTCGGGGTATCAGTATCGAGTTGACGAGCCGGCGCTGCCAATTTACACTGATTCCATCAGCAAAACACTTATACACACTGTAATCTCACAGAGTACGTCTCGCAAAAGCAGTATCTCACTTATTCTGGTCTTGGGAAACTCATCGAAGAAGGGTACGTCTTACACTCCCTCTCCGCACACGCAGGGCAACACGTGTTCTACGCGCGTAAGGACAACGGAGAGGAGGGAGGGAAAAGCCTCGTCGGAGAAATTAGCTGCGGAGTCATCAGCTCGCCGTGGTTATTACGTTAGTAACTTAAAGGCGCGAGGAGCAGCACGACATGTGCAGCAATAGCAGCGTACAGACGCCTCACCGCAACAGAAGAGCAACAACGGCCAAGTCGATGTTGCATCTCGAAGTCGGGGTGATATAGCAGTGCGACAACTGCGGAATCTCATACTCATCGTCGTCGTGCTTTTCTATACGCTCTCGGAGGTAGAAAATTCACGGACGATCGGTGACGAAGTGAAGTGCGTGTGTACATATATAGATATATTTATGAGGTGCATTAGTGTGGTTCCAGCAGCGTTTACAGGGAAGAAACGCTGAACGACGAGCCAAGATGTACGAGCAGCAGCAGTCGACTTCCGTTACCGGTACGTATAGGGCATGAAGCTCTCTTGCCAAGTGGCGTATCGTTTGCGTTTGTGTGCCAGATAGAATGCCGAGTCATTCGCGGCGTGTTTTCGCGATCGGCGCCCGATTCGAATCGAAATACCCAGTCTGACGGTATGCTTTTTGTTTATTATGCATTTTTTGCGAGGTTGAAGCGGAGTCTGCGGCACGTTGCAAGAAAGTTGGTTTGTTGTCAAGTGCAACGTGCAATTTTTTCTTTACCGATAAGGTGAATTTTTCGTTTGTCGCGTTCGTTGCGTGTGAACGATAGATAGTGGGATACTGTAAGATGGTAAAAAGACAATTAGATTAAATTTTTTTTTAAGTCGTGAGAAAACATCGATACTTCGTACATATAGTTGATAAAATATTTATGTTGAAAATTTATTCAATTTCTATGATAGTTTGATTTTAATAAAAACTATTGAACAGTTCACACTTATCAGGAAAGAATGATATCGTAAAAGGATTTTCTTCTTATTCAAATCTAAAACTAAAAAGTTATGAAGTATATAGAAATTTCATTTTGATGAGCCACACATTTTCATTGCCAATTATGAATCACACACGACGCGAAGAAAAATTTTCTCCAAACATAACTCATCGCGTATTTGGTCACACTTCATATCTACTAAAGAGGTCCCATTTATATTTGCCCATAAGAGATCTTTAAGCCATCATTTCCTGCCGTTACCACTTTATCTATAATACACACAGATGCTAGTGCATACGCAAGAAAACGCTTTCACTATAAGTCTTCGTGAAAAACCAGTTCAATGCAACGATCCCCGCCTCAACTTACGCATGCACACGTGCCACACAAACACACTCTCGAATAAACATTATCATATTTTTTTCAACCATTTTTTTCCCCCGAGCATTGTCTCGCTCAACGTATATAGAACATAAGACCTTAATCAGTTCAATGCTGCACCCGTCGTTAATCATCGCCGTCGCCTCGACCAGAATCCCCGTAGCCTCTCCTTCAACTATGTTTTCCCTCTCGCGAATTATGTTTTCTTTCCGCGAAGTAGGTATGCACACCCGCGGGATTATCATCGGCTCGATCGAATGGCTTTCAGGCAGACATTCGTGCGGTGATAAGGCGCGCATTTCTACGTATGATTCTCGAAAAAGGTGTTGCTACGGCCGGCTGTAGCCGGCTCATTATCGCCGTTTCTGAAATGTAATAGATTTCATGTTGAAATCAGTTTACCGGGTAGATATTGTACCGGTGTTAGCGGCGTTTAATATTGAATTATTGAAATTAATGGTTTAATAAATGAATTTTGAGGTTTCCTCTAATTTTAGTTTTATCCGTCCTTCTTTGATTAGGTCTAGAAATACTTTGTGATTCCTTTAACTGTCATTATTTCGATTTTGATAATTTTTTTATTGATGAATCGATTAATAATATGTGGCGATTAAAATCTTATTGAAATAATTTTTCAACTATATGCATCTTATGCATTCGATGATTTTCGAACAGCAATAGGTTTTTTTATTGATTTTACAATGTAATCAAAATAAGGAAAAATTTAGCCTTCAGTCCTTAAATCCTTAGTAAACTCATTGAGATTATCTGCAGAAATGATAACATTATCGGTCAAGTGAGATCTTTTATACTTCTTCGACTTTATGAAAAATCGTTTCAGTTATTGATCTTCTATCAATTTTTACGCAAAGTAAAAAATAAAGCTATCGACGATTTGATAACTAAAGCTTATTAGGAGCCTACTGCGGTAACGTCTCCTGTTTTGATTATAGATTAAAATGCGGTAATAAAGAAGCTTTTCTTTCGTTTATTTTTTTTCTTGAGTTTTCTCGTGTTTCGCATTTCAATATTTCGAAAATCAGCTTTTGAAAAAAGTCTTTATATTCAAATTATTGGACATAACTCACAGTTTATCACTTTCTGGGCAGAAAAATTCGGTTATTTTTAGATATTTTTGCTTTAATTCTAATTGCAAGGCCAATGAAAAGTTCATCAGTGGCCAGATAACAAATTAAAATAGTTTGAGACGATACTTATTTGAAAGAGTTATGATCGTCAAGTAAGCAAATAATTGATAAAAAATTACAGCATACACGTGCCGCCAGTGTGTTAACTATCTGCTCTTTATCGTTTACACGCGAAACCGCAAATAAGACGAGAATAAAAAAAGAAAACTTACAGACATCATATTTGCGATTAGACGCGCTGTTTTTCGCTGCTTCCCATAGAGAGTGAATCTTCCTGTCAAAATTATGCGGTACCTGATTAATTTTTCCAGCAATTATCAATAACCGATCAATTCATTCCTGGGCAATTCTGAGTATACAACGTATTTTTATATTCACGGCGATGGAGCGCGAAAAAGGCTGCGCTTGCGAGACAAGCACGTGCGTATCACAGTGTCTTTCGTCATCGGGCTCACCGCGCGCTCACATTATGCGGGGCGATCATCGAGTTCAGCAGCATTTCTCATTCACAAAATCGGGTCGAGAATTCGTAACCGGTTGCGCGCCAACGAGAGAGAGAGAAAGAAAGACTCGCGTAAGCTAATTGCGAACAATCGGCAACGTTGAATTATTTATACGCGAGACGCGCGCGATTATATGAATTTTTCATCGCGGGTGTGGAGTGCGTTTTTGGGGCGAGAATTGGACGTACGATTCTATGAATAGTTACTTTTGTTTTTTTGTAAAATGGTTTTTGTGTACGAGCGGTGTGAGTCACTGGCAGAGTTTCATTTTCATGCAGCTGTAGAATCGAGAATATAGATAAGAGACTGCTACGATTGATGCAGATTTTTGCGAGGTGGTAAAAAAATTTGTCGTTCTTGCATATTTGCATTTGCATATTTATCATGATTGTATTTTTTGTTTAAATTTATATGCGTAGATGCTTCCAAGTTTATTTTTTTCATCCGCTTGTCACTCGTACTTTTCAATCACGTTTTTAGTCTTAAAAATTCAAGAAAATATACATACATCTTTATGAAGAATGTTCAAAGGAATGTTTTAACATTAATGATGACGTCCATTTTTGTTTTCACGAAGCCTGAACAATGTAAACGACCATGTGGCACGTGTATGTTCCAGACGGATTCTCTGAAAAACCTTTGATACATCTTTTTCACAAAGCGCGAAGAAAACAAAAAACGAGTTTCATGCCCGAAGAAAAATTAGACAAGTTCTCGGAAGAAATTCTCGTTGTTGTTGTTGTTGCGTCAACCTTAAAAATCAATTATGAAAATGTAAACCAAGCCGACTGCAGTGCTGCGCGGAAAAACCGGCATACTTTGCATGACAGCCGTTGTTGATATTCATTTTGATCGGCAGCGGCAAATCGCTCTTGTAAGGGTACCAGGAAACGCTGGCAAAACCAATAAATTAGCTGCGGTTCGACTTGAATTTCAAGCTGTCGCCGTTGCTGCTGCTACGTGCAAATGAGTCCGTGAAATCCGGTTGTCGCGCACATTTTCCATTCATCTCGCGCATGCGCGTTAGTGTGTGTGAAAGAGAGAGATCAGCGTTCTGCGAATTTCTTAGTTTCTGCAAAGTTTTGCGCACGCGTATAAGTGAATAATTGTCGTTCTGTCGTGGTATGACTTATCTCCCGCCGGCGATTGTCCGGGGGCGAGTGAGGCGTTTATTATCGCAGCTAACTGCCGCTTGCGATCTATTATCAGTTATGTCACATATGGCTTTCGATGTAGACGATTGATTTTTCTACTTCGAGATTAGTAACTTTTTCTTTATCTTAATTAAGTTTGATAAGTAACCGACGAAATTTGCTGATACAGACAATACATTATTGTTTTATTTAGGACAGCGTGTGCTGCATTCTGTTTTGATTGATGTTGATGCTAATTGAGGAACATTTTGTTTATAAACTGCGAAGAAAAAATCGAAATTGATTATTTAAATAATCTTTTATTATTTAAGTCGCAAACAAATTACAAATTAATTTTACACGTATAAGGTTTAAATTTTGTTATCTACAATGCAATGACGATTAACATCTATGATTTACAATTTCGCATCTTTTAAATTATCTAAAAGTTCAATTCGATAAGCGTTTAACCATGCGAGAGTGGCGTTGATATTAAATTTATCAGTTAATTTTTGTACTAACAAGTTAACTGGAAATTACATTTACTTTGTACTGGAAGTCCTTTAACAAATTAATCTTTTTTTCAGCCCTATCCACAGCAGCTGAAGATGTGGGGGAAGGAATCCAATCGCCGGAAAATGATACAAGTAAGTAATTCAATAGTTTTTTTTCTTCTTCTTGTAAAAGCAGAATTATTTAACATTAACAAAAGATTGCGGATCCATGACGACAAAGACAACTTTAATTCAAACTTTTTATAACGCCTACATCAACTTCCATTATTCAAAGACAACGACCTTAACTACATTTGATAATCTATGTGCTGACTCATGATTATTAATAAGTTTTCAATTGGAAATTATTACTTTGTTGCAAACGTACGTTACTAGTAAAACGACAAAGTAGCTACAAATGAAATTTTTTTATAATTACCTCAATTATCTGATGTTTTCTCGCTCAACATGTTACATGACATTTAATAATGGATGATATTTTCGTACTTTCAATTTCCCGAGGAATTACAATTCTATAGATTAAAAGTAATTACCGATTATTTGCTAATTGTTTTAAAATTTTTTTTCGAATTTTACGTCTCCAAATGTTTTTTAACAGACATATATGTTACGAATATTTATCAACTTACAAATTTTTTAAAAACGTAGATACAGATCAAATATTTGTAAAAATAATTTTACAAATTTTTTCTTGACGGGAATCTCGCGAAATGTAACCGTTCTGTAAATAATTCTATGATCGACTATAGTAGAAATCTCCAAAAACGTGGATCCTAAATCCTCAATTATCTCCAGTCCCTGAAAAACTGAATTTTTTCGAAAACCACGATACAAAGTTCATTGTACCAAGTATAAAAAAACACCCGTAAAAAAATCGGTTAACCCACGGTCGGTAAAACAGAGATTCGCAGTTCCATAGGCGTGCGTACACGACAGCTCGCGGTATACCATATAAGGAAGCGCATTTGACTTATCGCGTGAGCTTTTCTCCAGCGGGCGACGATAAAACAGGCTGCTGACTTTGCGACAGCATGCTTGACTCACCTGTTACCTGCCGTGATAAACGCTCGCCAGTTGCTTACCTGGCGCTGATTACCTATATACCTGTCTGGGGTACGGCGGCATACTTGTACTGAGGGGCCAAGGCTGACAGGTGTCACGGTTACCGGTGACTTACCGATCGTAGGCGGGAACTTATGGATTTATTGATGTTGTGCAGCCATCATGTGGTGTGTGTAATTAGAATTGGAGTGGATTAAGATGTATTCAATGTTTGTTTTTGTGTCAAATTCAATGAAATGCCTTCATTTGTCTGATTAATATTGTGTTGTATTTACAATAATATTTTGTATTTATACATATTGTATTTTTTATATAAAATTCTTCAGCTATTCACATAACATACATTATTCACATTTTGACATAAATCAATTCACAATGTCAGCCGAGAACAAAAAATACTCCGCTCTTAAATTATACACTTATTTTGTCATTAACTGCAGAGGCACAAGAGCGCCCCAACGGCATAAAATATCACCAATATATTTAAGAGCTTAAGTGCGCTTTAAAGAGAGCAATTTTCACGTCAACTTGGCGCAGCGAGGCACACCGCGGCTTATCAATTTTCCAATCTCCCCGCCGGCAGTTGTCGACAAGACAAAAGCGACGCGTCGCGCGCTTACTTATCTCTTCCGAAAACATGGCTGAAAAAATACGCGCACACAATACACATACAGCGTCAAATGCGCAAATAAGGCTCCACGGCCACATATACGCGATCGCAGGCAAAAAAAACTTTAGCCGCATCGAATCTTTTTTAATTTCGTTCCCTTCTCCCCTCGATGGTTTCCTATCGGAGGGAAGGCGCGCGTCGGCTCGCTGTAAAATATATCAATATTAAACGGCGAGGTTCAATTGCCGGTTGACCCTCGCGTGCCAATCAACGCGCGCCGCCGCTACAGTTCAGTATTATATATCTGCGCCAGCTGTGCGCTGCTTCCTGAATTTACAGCCGCGTGACGACTGTCCCATCACGAAGAAGAGACAAGCTGAAAAGGAAGAGAGAGAGAGTGGGAATTTTGTTTTTAAGAGATCGCTGCACAAGCAAAAAGCCAGGAGTGGGTAAATCAGGCTGTTAATCACTTGTGGGTGTTATTGAATTAAAGAGGCCGAAATTTGTTTGTATATCGCGAAGATGGGGAGCGGCGATGAGGGATTTTTCGGTCGCTCGGTGTGTGAAATGCGGCGAGTGAAAATATTTTTCTCGGGGTCTCGGGAGCGAAACTATTATATTATACAGTTTAAGAGTATCCGCGACTGCTCTACAAGTCGATTAATTTCGAGTAAATCGAGGCTTTTTTCTGCAAAGAACGGTTTCGCTTATTTACCCGCAATAAATCTATATAGGCTGCAGGCGCGATATAAGTAGTCTCTCTCATTCGCGATGGATTTATCAAATCAAGCGCAGAACCTCGAAAAAAGCAGAAGCATGACGACTCCTGCGCAGTGTTGTGTTTTGCGTTTTGTGTCCGCCGGTGTGCGGCAGTTATGCGCAAACGCGCTTGAGAAAATTACCCAATAGAGCCGATAATTTTATCATCGATCGTCGCCGTCGTTGTCGTCGTCGTCGTTGTCGTCATTCACGTCAATCCGCAATTGACATAATCAAGCACGAGCGCGCGGCCAATTACTATCGATGATTCCCCGTTGCGAATTTGCATTTGAATAGCCGGCGAGCGAACATTTGCGCCGTTATTCTCTCTCTCTCTCTCTCTCGCTCTAACGCTTATGATGTATAATAACAACACATCACCGTATATACCTGCGCTTCCTCTTCTTATTTATTATTATGATGTATTTGGTTCGCTTGAGCTCGCTGTATCAGAACGTACATATACGTACACACGTGCGGATGCGCTGTATACATTTATTGTCGCGCTTTCCCAGCTGGAAAAGTTCAGCAAAGCGCGTTTTATATAAACCCACACACAAGCGATGAGGATCAATTAGCCGTTGACTCCCGCGGAGCGTCGTCACATCCCCTCGGCATGCATGCATCACGCTAAACGCATAGAAAAGCTATGACGTCATCGGTCGCAAGGTCGCTCTTTACGGGGAACTTTTTCGCGAAAAGTGGCAACGAAATTTCTCGCTATTACATACAAGATTGCAGCCTGGTGGTCACCGGGAATACCCTTCCGCGTATATATGTATTACATCTCGCTCGATAAGTCGCAGCGCTATCGCCTGGCCGGATTATATACGCGCGCGCGTGGCGTAATACCATGTACGCCGATCCAATTATATTCGCGAGCGATAATTGTTATACCGAAAGCAAGCAGAGAGAGAGAGAAAAAGCCAGCGGAGAATCGGCTCGTTTTCGCGTGGGCTAGGTAGCAATAATGCGCGTTGTAAGTCCGCCCGAAGGCCGGCTTTCGATACACACCGCGATGTACATATATATATAGAGACAGTAGAGAGAATCGCGAACCGCGCAATACTCTTGCATAACGGTTTAACGTCGTCATTCCGTTCTTTTTTTTTGCGCATTCGCGGAGACTATTACTCTCAACCAATCGATCCCTAATACCCGAACAGCGCGCGTTGTTTTCCCCTTTGTTTCTCGAATCTGCGCATTGGCGGGAGTTATTACATTGTAACCCGCACCGATCGGCTGTATGCCTCGCGGAGCCCTTTCTCAGCAGCCTCTCTCCTCAAGGGCGTATCTCCCTCTCTCTCTTTCTGTCTCCTGCACCAGCCGATTTATACACACAATGGACCTTTGTCGGCTGGGAGCCGTGCCGGCAGCTGCTATATGTACGAGCGTATAGTATAGAGAGAAAGAGAGAGAGAGAGAGA